>JAZKJV010000350.1:0-188657 GCA_037367405.1 Ottelia alismoides
TTATACATGTTGTTTATATTTTTCATTTGTATGCCATGTTATTTTGTTGTAACGTGTTTATGTTTTATGTTTCTCATTTATACATAATTATAAACATCTAGATAGGCTTCAACTCAATTGAATATTATTTTTAATAAGTCTTTTGATTCATCATTCATAAATGGTTATGTTTATGGATGATAAATTTTATAGGAGAACAATTCATGAATGATTAATGCAAGTATTCTTATTGTTGTTAACTTGTAAATTTATAACAATTTAGATGGTTACACCTCCCATGAATGTCGCTTCCGATAGCGACTCGTTGTTTTATGTGCCGCTAGGATCAAGTGATCATGCATGGCAATTCCGATACCTTTTGAATCATGCCAATTTGAACACTGTTACTTGTAGGCTGTGCAAGATGGTTGTGAAAGGAGGGATTTACATGTTCAAACAACATCTTGCATGTTGGAAAGACAATGTGGCTGCATGCCCAAGGTTGAAGAGATGAAGAAGAAGATGATATCATATCTGGATGACGTTGCCGGAAAGAAGAGTTAGAAAACCACATCACTTGAGGAGACGTGAGATGAGATTGATATCACTGGAGATGTTGGATCGACAAAAATATCTTGATTATCTGAATCTTTGGAGTATAACATGACACTGCAAGGATCACTACATATGACCATAAAGGATGCATTCAAGGATCATTGGAGAAAGGATTGTCTATTATATATGCAACCATGCATACTGCATACACATCGATAATTTCTTTCGATGCATTGTCTACGAAATCATTTTAGCAAATAATTGTCATATGCCTTTGAGAAATCCACCTTCCAAAGAAGCCAACTGACCTCCGCATCTTCCAATTTGCAATAATCTCGGTAGCCTAGCCAAGCTATCACTAATTTATCTTCCAGGAATAAGGGCCGACTGCACTGGAAAAATGATATTAGTCCATAA
This sequence comes from Ottelia alismoides, assembly GCA_037367405.1. Lineage (NCBI taxonomy): Eukaryota > Viridiplantae > Streptophyta > Magnoliopsida > Alismatales > Hydrocharitaceae > Ottelia > Ottelia alismoides. The sequence goes on from JAZKJV010000350.1 coordinate 952, forward strand.
CAATATTCAGTCTGTATACTAAGACCTTTGCAATCACCAGGTAGATCACGTTAGAGAGTGGATCGGCCTGAAATCCTCCACCCTCTCAGAGACCTCCTTTTTGGAGGAGGAAAAGGAGAGCCTTGTTCACGTGATCGAAACCGCCACTGCCACTTGCAAACTCCTCGACAACCTTCACCACCTCTCTGCCCACCAATGTCCAGAACTCCCAATAAAAGGAAACTGGGAAACCATAGGGGATTGACTTGGGATTGAAGAAAATATGGAACCAAGAAGAAGCTAAGGAGGTGAATGTGATAAAGGATCTTCAACCTTGGTCTTAGTTGATGTGCTGAAGGCACATATGAAGAAGATGATGTCAATCTTGATTTGGATGATGATAACATTGATGAGGATGATGACTAGTCTCACTTGTCTTTAAAGCTACTGTCATGGCTTTTGTATGGGAGATGCATGCTATTAAAGTTTCACCATTTAAGAGTTTCGCTTTCGAGATTTTTTATATTAAAAATGCATACTTTTTCTAGAAGTAAAGATGGCAGGCACCCTTGGAAGATGTACAATTTTTGTTCCAGCCCTTTGATAGGTGGATCAGTTTTCCCTTGAGGGGGCAGGGTGTGGATGAACGATTATCTATATGACAGATTCTTGTTATTATGTTCATAACAAGTGTCACTGCAAAGTACAAATAATACTTGGTATCTACCCGATAGCTCGATGAATCACCGTTTGAGACTGCAGGCTGCAAATGTACTTGCTTAACAGCATGATACAAGATGCATCATCATTATCATCAATTGCAAAAGACACATGCATTGACTCGAGGGGCTTTGTTTCTTCTTAGGGGGTGTTCAGTTCGGGAATAAGCAGGAATAAGGATGGGGAATAAGGAGAATGAGTGTTCTCTGTTCAGCTGGAAAGATAGAAACAAGGAGAATAATGTGGAATAATGGTAGGCAAGGTTGAATAAAGATAGGAATAATGGTGGAATAAGGTGCAATAATGAGATGTAGATGAGAATAGCCGTACTCTTGGGAACCTCGCCGGGCGGGGAATTGACCCATTATTCCATTATTTATTCTCCAGACCAACAGAGCCTTAGTGTTTGTATGAGCGAGTATGACCTGTTTGTAACAATTTGACTGCATGCTCTAGCTTGTGAGGGGAGCGTTGAGAGAAGTGGAGAGTACATTGATTACATGAGGATACGTACTCCATTTTCTATATGGCATGTGATCATGCATTTAGTCTTGCATTGTCGAGAGACAAAAGTGAGAGAGATCTCAATGTATATCTGTGTCAAGGTCATGAATTTAGATTGACTTCTTGAGAAAAAGTAGCGAGTAGTCTCAATGTATACTATGTTTTTGTCTACGGGTCACCTGTTTGTTCATTTGACTGCTTTTCTCATGGAGTATGACCACTTGTCTCACGGAGTATGATGATTGCTATCATAAACCGCAGCACCCTGCTACATTTTATCTTTTTTGGGTTCCACTCAGTAGACTCTTCTTTTCAACGGCATGCTACAGCCATCAAAACCACATGACACCATCTTCCCTTGTAAGTTTTTTTGTAACATCCTTGCAAAATTTAGTGGTCACTGTGGGCGACCATCTAGCTGGGTGATCACCCCTTATGTTCTAAATTAAGGACTGTCACTATTGGTTCTGCCAGACACTTGGCTGGAATCACCTCTTGCAGCTGAAATCACAATAGCCAATCTTGCTGGTTCACGAGCATCCTCTTATAACCCTTGTATTTGACCAATAGTGCTACCTTATAGAAGCCACTCTTGCCTCTGGATTGCTATTGAGGGAGTTCCTGGTTATTTCTAGAGTCTTTGTTGCCTTCTATCGTTATATCTCACATTTTGATGTTTACGTCTATTTTTTGTGCTTGTTAGTTTATAGTAGCATTGTATATTAGAATCACATCTAGCAGCTGAATCGTAGTAGCCAATCTTGCTAGTTTTCACGACCATCCTCTTATAACCCCCCCCCCCCCCCCCCCCCCCCCCCCCCCCCCCTCTTTGACCAATATTGCTACCTTGTAGAAGCCACCGTTCTTGCCTCTGGATTGTTACTGAGGGAGTTCCTGGTTCTAGAGTCTCTGTTGCCTTTTACTGTTATATCTCACATTTTGATATCTCACGTGCTTGTTGATTCATTTAATACACAATGCATTATATACTTGCCATTTACATTAAGAGTTGGAATTTTAGCATGTTCACATTTCTTGTTCAGGATAGGCTAGTAAGAGAAGAGGCTTTTATTCGTATTGCCCCTGCTATCTCCGGTGTTGCTGATAGATCAACCGTGCATCCACCTTTTCAAGGCACTTGTTGGAGAGGAAGGGGGCATATCATTGAAGCTGTGGAGTGCGTATATCTCTGAACTTGTCAAGTAAGTACAGGTCCATGGATGCTAGTCCAACTGGTTATAACTGTTTCTGCCTGTATTAATCTTTCAAATAATGTGAAATGTGAACAAACTTGATTCATTCACTTTTCATCACCGGTGGTCAAGTTGAGTTTAGTCATCAGGTTTTGGAGGAAAAACATTGAAATTCAGACAGAAAACCATATTATACAACTATCTACCTGGGCCTATAGATGTCATACCACTACTGATGCTATTATTATCTTTTAACTTTTTTTCACTTTTATGGGTTTGTTTGCCAACTTCAACGATGGATTTGTGGTTATGTTAGAAGTGTAGTCCTTACTATTTGAATTTAATTTAATATTATGTTGGTGGTTGAACTCAGCCATGGCCAGTTCCAAGCCCGGTTAAATTGAGGAGGGTTGCGCGTTAGGTAGCCGACAACCAACGCAAGAGAGACAAAATCCTTAAGTTTTTTTTAAAAAATAGCACTTAAGAATTTGTCTTATAATAGTTCGGATCTTTTCAACATGGATTTAAGCAAACATTCATGTTTCGTTGGTGCGTTCCCTACTAGCTATGCGTCGCATCTCCCGAATGTAGTGAGAAGTTTGCAAGGGCTGCTACATCACTACCCGGATGTAGTTCAAAATTTGCAAGGGTTCTTACATGAGGAAGGCATGGCCGGTCCCAAGCCCGGGTAAATGAGGAGGGTTGCGCGTTAGGTAGCCGACAGCCAGCGTAGGAGAGATAAATTCGTAAATAGTGTTCTTAAAGTTCTTCTAAGAACACTATTTATGAATTTATCTCGAAACCGTTCGGATCTTTTAAACATGGATTTAAGCAAACATACTGATTTCGTTGGGGCATTCCCTACTTGCGACGCGTTACATCGCCCGAATGTAATGAAAAATTGGCAAGGGCCGCTACATCGCAGCCTGGATGTAGTTCAAAATTTGCAAGGGTTCTCGCATGAGGAACACATGCGGGTAAATAAACTAGTTCCGCTGCATCACCGCCCGGATGCAGTCCAAATTTGCAAGGGTTCTCGCATAATGGACGCATGCGAGCAAAGAAGTTAGTCCAAAAGAGATTGTAAAGGAAGTTACGGATTGGTAGTTGGAATATCGGTACTTTAACTGGAAAATTGATGGAGATAGTGGATACAATGGAAAGAAGGAAGATTCATATGTCTTCAAGAGACTAAATGGGTTGGAGAGAAAGCAAGGGAGATCGAGAAGACAGGCTTTAAACTTTGGTATTCAGGTAAAGATAAGGGCAGAAACGGTGTTGGAGTGGTTGTTCACAAAGATTTGAAGGATTGTGTGGTTGAGGTGCAAAGATTTGGGGATCTGATTATTTTGCTAAAGTTGGTGCTTGAAGAAGAAATTCTGAATATCATCTCAGTTTATGCACCGCAAATTGGTTTAGATGAAAGGACTAAACAAGCTTTTTGGGAGGATCTGGATAAGATTTTACAAGGAATCCCACAAAGAGAGATGGTTTGCATAGGTGGAGATCTTAATGGACATGTGGGAAAAGATGTTTCAGGGTATGCAAGTGTGCATGGAGGACATGGTTTGGGGATAGAAACGAAGAGGGAAAAGTCATTCTGGATTTTGTAACTGCTTATGATCTTTTCATAGCAAACACTCTTTTCAAGAAGAGGGAGGAGCATTTAATTACTTATAAGAGTGGCTCAACTAGAACATAGATAGATTATTTTGCGTTGAGGAGAAGGGATCGGTTGTGTTGCAAAGATTGCAAAGTAATCCCTGGAGAGAGTTTGACAACCCAACATCGCTTGTTAGTCTTGGATTTACAAATAAAAGGGCTGGTAAAGAAAAGGAAGGTTCCTAAGGTCACTAGAACTAGGTGGTGGAATCTTCCGCTGAAGCAATCAAGCTTCAGGGAGAAGGTTTTAGAAGACTTATCTTGGGATTGTAGCGGTAGTGCAAACGAGATGTGGTAAGCAGTAGCATCTTGTATCCGAAAAGTAACCAAAGAGATGCTAGGCGAGTCAAAAAGAGGAGCTCCGGGTCAAAAGGAGGCTTGGTGGTGGAGTGAAGGGGTGCAGGAGAAACTAAAAATTAAAAGAGCTTGCTTTAAAGTTATGTCTAAGGATAGAACAGAGGAAACTGTTACAAACTATAAAATAGCGAAGAAGGAAGCAAAGAAGGCTGTAAGCGAAGCTAAGTCTAAAGCTTATGAAGTTTTGTATAAAAATCTCAACTCTAAGGAGGGCCAGAAGGATATATTCAGGTTGGCCAAAGCAAGAGAAAGAAAGACCAAAGACCCTTTCTCAAATGAGATGCATTAAGGACGAGGAAGGTCACGTGCTTGTTACTCTGAAGGATATAGAGACTAGATGGGAGCAGTACTTCCATAAACTTTTCATTGGAGAAGGAAATAGAGAGATCACTTTGGGTGATCTAGCTAGTAGTGAAAGTTACTTGAATCGTGCATGCTATAGACGAATACAAAGAAAGAAGTAGAGGAGGCTTTGAAGGTTATGAGACCTGGGAAAGGTGTTGGACCGGATGACATCCCTGTAGAAGTATGGAAAGTCTTAGGTGAGCGTGGTTTGACTTGGCTTACGTATCTATTCAATGTTATTTGGCGAAGCAAGAAAATGCCTGAAGATTGGAGGAGGAGTATCGTGTGCCTCTTTATAAGAACAAAGGAGACATTCAAAATTGTTCAAATTACAGAGGTATCAAGCTGATGAGTCCACACTATGAAAATTTGGGAATGCGTGATCGAAAGAAGGTTGAGGCAAGTTTCCCAAGTAAAAGAAAACCAATTCGGATTCATGCCAGGTCGCTCAACTATTGAAGCCATGCATTTGCTGAGGAGAACAATGGAGATTCATAGAGCTAAAAGGAAGAATCTCCATATGATCTTTATTGATTTGGAGAAGGCTTATGATTCCGTCCCACGAGAGATACTGTGGAGAGTTTTGGAGAAGAGACAAGTGCCTGTCCTATACATTAATCTCATAAAGGATATGTATGATAGGGCTTTATCTTGTGTAAGGACCCAGACAGGGAAGACTGACTATTTTGATATCAACATTGGTTTACATCAAGGTTCAGCTTTGAGTCCATTTCTTTTTACTTTGATTATGGACGAGTTGACAAGTCACATTCAGGATGAGTTACCTTGGTGTATGTTATTTGCTGATGATATTGTGTTGATTGACGAGACTAGAGATGGAGTAAATGAGAAGCTTGAGGTTTGGAGACATGCATTAAAGACTAAAGGTTTTCATATAAGTAGGGCTAAGACGGAATATATGGAATGCACCTTTGATGGAAGCACATGGTGAAGGAATCGAGGTGAGGATTGGTGACGATAACATTCAGAAGAGAGATTCTTTTAGATATCTGGGATCTATTTTGCAACATGATGAGGAAATTGATGGAGATGTTACTAATAGAATAAATGCAGGCTGGCTAAAGTGGAGAGGAGCCTTCGCTGTTCTCTGTGATAAGAAAATTCCTTTAAAAATTAAAGGAAAGTTTTACAAAGCAGCCGTGAGACCTGCTATGCTTTATGGTTCTGAATGTTGGCCTGTGAACCATAGACATGTGCAGAAAATGGCTGTAGCAGAAATGAAAATGCTAAGATGGATGTGTGGACATACACGTAAAGATCGGATTCGGAATGATGCAATCAGAAAGAAAGTTGGTGTAGCTCCGATCGAGGATAAGATGCGAGAAAACCGCTTAAGATGGTTTGGTCATTTGCAAAGAAGGTCAACTGATGCACCGGTTAGGGAGATGCGTGTTGGGATGTTGAGCCGGCTAAGAGAGGGCGAGGACGGCCCAAGAAGTGTTGGAAAGAGACTATACGAGGGATCTTAGTTTTTTGGATATAAACCCGAGATTGACCCAAGATAGATCTGAATGGAGGCGAAGAATCCATGTAGCCGACCCTACTTAATTGTGGGAAAAGGCTTTGTTGTTGTTGTTGTCTCGCATGAGGAAGGCATGCGAGTAAATAAGCTAGTTCCACTTCATCGTCGTCCGGATGTAGTCCAAAATTTACAAGGCTTCTCGCATTATGGATGCATGCGAGTAAAGAAGTTAGTCCAAAAGAGGTTGCAGATATGTAGTTAGAATATTGACACTTTGACTGACAAATCGATGGAAACTTTAGATATGATGGAAAGAAGGAAGATTCAGATATTATGTCTCCAAGAGATAAAATGGGTTGGAGAGAAAGCGGGATAAATCGAGAAGACATATTTTAGACTTTAGTATTCAGGTAAAGATAAAGGCAAAAATGGTGTTGGAGTGGTGTTCATAAGGATTTGAAGGATTATGTGATTGAGGTGCAAAGATCTGGGGATCGGATTATTTTGCTAAAAGTGATGTTCGAAGATGAAGTTCTGAATATCATCTCAGTTTATGCACTGCAAAATTAGTTTAAATGAAAGGATTAAACATGTTTTTTTGGAGGATTTGGATAATATTATGCAAGGAATCCCACAAAGAGAGATGATTTGCTTATATTCAGATCTTAATGGACATGTGGGAAAGGATGCTTCAGGGTATGCTAGTGTTCATGGAGACCATGGCTTCAGGGATATGAATGAAGAGGAAAAAGTCATTCTAGATTTTGTAACGGCTTATGATCTTTTCATAGCAAACACTCTCTTCAAGAAGAGGGAGGAGAGCATTTAATTACTTATAAGCGTTTCCCGCTCGAACACCGATAGGTTACTTTGCATTGAGGGGAAGATGTCAGTTGTATTGCAAAGACTACAAAGTAATCCCTTGAGAGTGGTTGACAACCCAACATTGCTTGTTAGTCATGGGTGTACAAATAAAATGGTTGGTAAAGAAAAGGAGGGTTTCCAAGATCACTAGAACTCGATGGTGAAATCTTCAATTGAAGCAATCAAGCTTCAGATAGAAGGTTTTAGAAGACTTATCTTGGGATTGTAACGGAAGTGCAAACAAGATGTGGGAGGCCGTAGCATCTTGTATCCGAAGGGTAGCCAGAGAGATGCTAGACGAGTCAAAGAGAGGAGCTCAATGCCAAAAGGAGGCTTGGTGGTGGAGTGTAGGGATGCAAGAGAAGCTCAAAATTAAAAGAACATGCTTTAAAGCTATGTTTAAGAATATAACAGAGGAAACTATCACAAACTACAAAATAACGAAGAAGGAAGCAAAGAATGCTGTAAGCGAAGCTAAGTCAAAAGCTTATGAAGTTTTGTACAAAAATATCAATTCTAAGGAGGGTCAAGAGGATATATTCAGGTTGGCCAAAGAAAGTTTCGGGGGTTTAAGAGCAAAGGCCTTAAATGTCGGTTTCGGTCACCATTTCGGTATCGACCAAAACAGAATTTCGATGGAATTTCGACTGAAATTTCGGTCAATTTTTATACTAGGACCCACATATTTCGGTCATTTCGGTCGAATTTCGATTTCGACTGGATATCGATATTCGAAAGAAATTCGACCAAATTTCGCTGAAATTTGAGGCCATGTTTAAGAGCCTTATGAGGCCCATTTTTTTGTAGGCATGTGGGATGAGTTACAATTGGTGTGTGCCCATTTTCCTAAGCTGTGGTGGTTTGTGATTCAATGTTACGTTATCCATTGTCGACCTTTCTCGAGAGAGGGAGGGTATTGATCCTGTCTCCCCCTTGTTTGTTGATTTTGTGGGTGACTTCCAGCCGTCCTCAGTTATTCTCAGGGATCTCTAATCTAAATAGCCACCTTCCTTTTGAAAAAAAAACTGGTGAAATTTCCTTTTTTCAGAGTTTGTAACCCTAGCCTACAAAGCGAGAGGCCACATAAATAATATGTAGAATTTATTTTCTCTAAATGGGAAGAAGGTTGTAGCAGTAAGTGAAACGATTTAGATGGCTAAAAGGTGCTTAAGCTTATATGGTCATATTGTTTTTTTTTCCAAAACTCCTATTTTCCTTTCCAGTCTGATCATATTAGTTGGAAAGCCACCGTAGGTTCACATTACGCTAAGTGATCTAGAAAGTAGTCTAAAAAGCATTATAAGATGGGGAATGCACCTCTTGACACTGAGCTAGCATAGTTAGACTCAGTCTACCATAAAGAAAGAGCGAAATGGGATTGTATGGCTTTGGTATGGGGTGATTTGGTTAGCAAGAAATGTCATGCGGTGTAATTATTTTTTGTGATTAATGATGAAGTTTTTGGGCATACACATAGACGGTGGAAGCCCTTTTTCTTTCAAAAAAGAAAGAGCGAAATGGTGGAGGTTGACATGTCATTGAGGTTGTGCTTTCACCCTTAAACTATATATTCGTGCAACAAGCCAAAACCGATCTTTCTGTGACTGCCAAGGATATCCCTCGCTAACTAGATACTGTACAATAACTTGAGGGCTTTGTATGTGACCTTATTATAAAACAGAAAAAAACTAATGTTGTATATTACATTCGTAGAGCTGCATTATAATAGATTTCAAAGTTAAAGCTTGTACATAGCAAAAAGAGAGATCAAAGAGCCTACAAGAATTTATGTAGTAGACAAAGGGCCTAGATACGAGCTAGACACAACTCTAGGCATCTTCAAAGAACTTAATTTATGAAATATTAGACAATAAACATAAAGATAATGCTAGCAAAGTGGGAGAATGACATCGAAATCCTCGAGCCTTGAGAAGGGGATGAGAGCCAAAGTGAGATGTGGTCGTCCAATTTTTCTTTATATGCCCATAATTGAACAAAGAAGTTCAACTAGATTATAGGGGGTTTAGACCATAGTAAGTGAAAAGGTGAGGGTTGACACTGCAAGAGTAGACTGCAGAAAAGTAGCTTTCCTCTCTTCCTGCTTACCTCCTTTTCCCCCGGAGACCGGGCATACGGGCATATGCGAAGACCTCTTTCCCTTCTCTAATTTATATCTTTTTGTCTATGGAGGTCATGGACGCAATGAACTCCCGTTACACCTGACCACGTTCTATCTACTAGGATTCTGAGATGTACTGGCATGCTGGTTGCAATGTTCAAGAAGGCGATATGCAGTATTCAATCGAAGGGATCACTGCATAGCGAGTATGCGGTATGCATGGAGTATGCGGTTTGGTATTTTTTATTATTGAAAAATACAAATAAATATATAATATTATGTTAATATCCTCTAAATATTATATCTCTTGATTATAATAATAAAGAATTGAAGGTACAAGAAACAAAACTATTGGGATAAAAAGTAATATAAAGTTAAATGAGAAAAAAAAACATCAATTGAAAGGGCATATGGCTTTCAGTTTAAGGCGGGTGGGGTTATTTGGGTTTGAGGTAACTAATTTTTTTACTAGAAAAGCGGCCGAGTAGGCGGACACATAGGGGGTATACTCGGCAGAGCATGCGGGTCAACCCTCATACATGGCCATTTCATCATACTCAGAGCGACAAGGCTATCGAGTACGAGTATGCGGTATACTCAACCACTTTCCTGAACACTGGTTGGTTGTGTGGTTTTCTTTGAACATTCTTGGTTGCTTGAGGTTGGATTCAAGGAGGGATCAATTCTTTGTTGATGGGGGCATTTTTGTGCTTGGTTCGGATTCTGGGGTTTTGGCAGCTAAGCTTGAAGATTGACATTAGATATTATCCGAGTTCAAGCAAGAGGTGAGGACAAGACATGATGAGAGCAGGGTAGGGATGCAAGAGGAGGTGGTGCACCTTGATGCCCTTGAGGATGCCAAGGAGAATGCTTGATGAATAGAATGCAGCTAGGAGGATTAAGAGAGGTTTGACCTTGTACATCAAGGAAAAACCTAGAATAACATATCGAATTTGAATAAAACATGTTATCATTGTATGGACGATATAATAATAAGATAAATTTCTATTGCAATGTGAAACTACATGGATATCGAAATGATTCTCATCGTTTCACAAATCACAAAAGAAGGATTCTTGGGAATTGGAGGTCAGGACGGAAGGGTCTAAACTTCAGGAAGCGTCGCAGAGGTTCACGGATTATATCGCGGCGCTGTTTAGGGTCCAGGTTTGAGGGTTCGCGGCTCGGACATGTGGCCCAAGGGGTTCACGTGGATCGGATTTTAGCTTAATTCATGTCCAATCCAATCTTAGCAGATTTTTATTTTTTTAAATCTATTTCAATCCATCAAATATTTAATCCAATCCAATCTTTCGGATCACGGATTGGATCAAATTTTTGTACTTATATTTCCCGCTCAATAGTCTACTCTCTCATGTTTGTACTTTATACCACATTAACCCTCGACATTTAAGTTATGACTTAAAAACCGATAATATGTGTATACGTAAAGCAAAGACCATTTGAAGACCACATAATGAAATTAAAGTTGAAAAATTCCATTAATCGTATATTAAAAATTGAGAGCACACTGTGAGGATTGATGATTCCATTAATCCATATTTGTGGACGAGTTGCTCTTGGTCACCCTACCTTCGTGTCTTCCTTGTCGGATTTGAGGGTTGATGAGATCGTAGCTCTGATGGCGCTGTTGGCACACTGCGAGGGCCCGGTGGAGGGCCTGGTCCACTTTACATGGGAGGATGGGAGATTCACGATTTAAGAAGGCCTATCGTTTTTTGGTGGCAGGAGAGGAGGTGGAAGAGGAGGCGTTGATGAACACCAAGTTGATTTGGAAAAGCAGGGTGCCCTATCGAATAAATTTTTTTGTGTTAATGCAGCAAGATCGGATTCTCACGCAGGTTCTCCGTAGCAAGCTTCTGGGGTCTGGAGATTGGGATGTGACATCAGATGTGGCATGGCTATGGAATATTTGGACCACCTATTTTCTCCTACTCGTCCTCCGCTCATATGTGGAATGTAGCCAGTATTCCAAGGTTAGAGGGGCTAGCTGTGAATGTTTTTGGAGAAGCTTCAGAGCAGTTTGCGGACATGACCATGAGGAGAGTACTCGCCCTTTAGCGCAGTTGTGAGCGATTTGGTTGCAAGGAATAGTGCCATTTTTGGGGGACAACTTTGTTATACTGAAAACATTGTGGAACACAGTAGAGCTCTTTGTTACATTATGGAAGGATGTAAATTGCACACAACCATTATAATTTTATAGTTTAATATATTTGGTGGTGGATCCCAATTTTCTAGGACTCCACCCGTTTACTTTTGAATTTTTTTTTGAAGAGCACAAATCAAACTAAATGATTATATTGAATTTGAAATTTAAGTTCTTTTTAAAAATTGATGCATTAGTATTGTTTTAGTGCTTGATTTCCACAAATAATTCAAATAAGAACAATACAAATTATGCTCAAAAAAAAGAATAAATACAAATTACCAAATAAGGATACAAAGAAAGTTAGATAAACCAGAAAATGTGATCTCTTAATTTTTCAAAAAAAAAGTGATCTCTGGTAGTTGGATATTGGTGAACTCTATGATTAATTATAAGCTATACCAAAGCTGAACCACTCCCAAAAACACCCCAGCAAGGCTCTGTAATATATCATTAACAAAAAAAATCACATAACATTCATACTTGATTGATGTCCAAGATGAAAATTAACTTATATATAACCCATTAGTTGGGCAACATGTTACTCATTTAAAATGGAATTTATTTACAAGATTATACCTATAGTCAAAATATGCAAATTTATGGATAACATGAATCAAAAATAGTATATAAATTTAAAAATGATTGTATTGAAGTAATGCTTATTTATTCTTAGATGTTTGTGGTACATTTGTTCGTCTAACTGGTCTAGTTTCATCCCTAGAATAAGGTTGCAAGTTAGAGCAAGCAAAGGGTAACAAGCAAAGGATAAGAAGCAAAGTGTAAGACAAGTATTCCAAATCTGTCTTCTTTTAACAAAGATCAGAAGAGTGGTGGCATACAAAAGACAAATGGTATCACGAGGAGGGGGTGACGTTGTGTGAGACGGACGACGGCATCATGAGGGAGGGGGTGATGGCGTTGTAATTGATAGGGAATAATATTATGTAGGAAGGGGGCAACATCGAAATGGATTGAGAGTGAATTGGGAGGAATATTCACAGTAGAGAGTGGAATGATAGGGAGATGGAAATGGGAGGGATAATCACAATTTGTGTCTACAATTTTACAAGTTTACAATCATACTTTATTATTTTGGAGATTTAACATTTGGCTATCTGGAGAGAAGAAAGGATGGTGGCAAGAGGACTTGTATGATTGTATCCAAGATTGATATGCGAACAAATGACAAGAATGACAATGATTATGGTCTTAGGGGAAATTCGAAATGGGTGCAAATATATATTGTGCGCGCGCACACACACACGTGTGTGTATGCATATGTATGTATGAATATATGTATGAATGTATATGTACATATATTATGTAAATTAGTGTGTGTATAAATATGTTAACGGATTAACGGATTGTCGAATCGGATTTTGATAAAGATCCAATCCATACTTTAATGGATTTGAAAAATTTAATCGATCTGATATATTGAAATGTAAAATCAACCCAATCCCATTCTATAGCATCAGATTGGATCAGATTACCAGATTTTATCCGATCCGTGTGCATCCCTATGTGGTCCCGTTTGTCAGATCCACGATTGTCGGGTTTAGGCTCTTCTTTCCACGAATGTTTCTAGTTGGACCGGACTCGCTTTGAGCTAATGCGTCGGGATCTGTTCAAGGGAGTGGGGGGCGATGGGGGACCTTGAGCCATGCGATGCCCCCCATTTCTCTTGGTGTTGATGCTGTGTCGGGAGCTGCACCTGAGTCGTGCGCCAACGAGGGTGAAGTCCTCGGCAGTTCTAACTGCGCTGAAAAAAAAACTCCTCCACCTCCATAAATTGCTGTGGGGGGATCTCCCGGGGTCCATGTGAGGTTGGGGTGGGAGCTTTGAGATTTTCTTTCACCTCGTCTATCTCCATCTTGGAGGTTGGGGAGAGCGATTCTTGGCTGGCAGCGAGGGTGCGTAGGAGGTTATGGCTGGCGGTATGCCATGCCCTCGAACGATTGGAGGAGATTCGAGGGTCAAGTGCAGAGTCTGAAACTGAACGGTGAAGTGTCTGGTCCAATGGGCCCGTAGAGGGTGGTCCAATTAATTAAAATGGATGGATACTGGTATCCATTGACTTTTCAAAAGAGTTTCTTGCTTCATGGTTTCATGCATATATAACACATTCATATGGAGAAAACACTTGTGAAACTCGTTGTTCGCTGTTATCTCTTTGTCGAGTCAATAGACCGGGATGTATTTTTTTTTAAAATTGTATTATATTGTATATAGTACCCAGGGTATTAGCACATGCAACGATTGCCTTCTTCTCACATGCAGCGATCGTCTTCTTATCAACATCGGCCTATAAAAAATATATTTACATTGCTTTGCTCTTTTCGTCATGGGTTCATCTACCTGCTGATAGGTCATTTAATACCTGTTCCAACTGATAGGTCATTTAAGAAAATACCTATTGTTACAAACACACATATGCATGTATGTATATGCATGTAGGTGTGAATGTCTCTCTGTATGCGTCTCTATATACATATCTATTTATATGTATAATTAAGGATGCTATTTAGATATTTTTTTGAAGTTAAAGATGCTATATACCTATTTTTTTACTTCACATAATGTTTTTTAATGTTCATACAGTTCAAAATAGCATCTTCACATTTCGATAATTAATCTTCTCAAAGGTTTGGCTTAAAAAAAATCTGTATAAAGTATAGTGCCATCTCTCTTTCTGTGATAGTTTTTCCATTCTACATGGATGACATTGGAAGTTCATTGTATTAACTTCAAAATTCTTGAATTATTCTTGTTAGGGTGCACCGAGGGAGAGAGTCCAATGGACCTCGAGATGATTCACATATATCAATGGAAAAACTTTTGTGCATGAGTTCTAGTAGGAAACGACCTGTCTTGAAGTGGGAGGAGAACATTGCGTGGCCTGGAAATCTAACTTTGACAGATCGTGCTTTATATTTTGAGGTATGTTTTGTAAATTTCAATTATGGTTTCACAAGATAAAACTAACTGTTGTTCCTAAAACACAATAATTTCCTAACTTTCCAGTGAATTGTCATTTATTATCATTTATGTAAAATTGAGATCGTGATAGTTGCTTCTACTTGGTCTCCACAGTGGTTAAAACCTTGTTAGTATTTATAGCTGCTTGGCTTTTTCACCTGATTAGCGAACCCAATATGCTTGAACTCCTTCATCTGATTGGTATTCACTGCTCTCTTTAAATGACAGGCAATTGACCTGACTGGTCTTAAACCCTCAATAAGACTGGATTTAACAGAGCATGGTTCGCGAGTAGAAAACGAAAGTTGGCCCATTTGGATCAAAACTGTTTGATTCTGCAGTTGCCGTTTCGTCTGGTGATGAGTGAGCTCTCCTTCCTAGTTTTGAAACCTTTTACATTGGATTGATCTTAACTTTCTTATTCTCACTGTTCACGAAAAATTGTGGGAGTTGACTTTGGATTCAGTACAAAGTGTGATTGAGAGTACCCTTTATCATGGTGTGTACATTAACAATTATATTTATATTATCTCTTGGATTCAAGATTATATAGCTAACAAGGTATCAAATTATCAATTATCATAGAGCTTATATTGACAATTTTGTTTACATATGGAAATAAACTATTGACAATTTTATTTACTTTTGGAAATAAATATCTTTAGCGAACGTTTCTTATTGCATTGCAATATAGACCCGTGGTCAGGCGATCACATAACTAGATATTGTGGAGATATAAAAATATATGTTAGAAAATATACAACTTTGATACCATGTTAGAAAATATAATGCGGAAGTTAATATCAGATAAAAGAAAATAAACATTGAAGAATACGAGATTTTAACGTGGAACCCTACTCGCTAAGAAGCTTGATGAAACCACGGGAAAAGGCCTCAAAGGACCATATGTTTCATTGAACTTTCTCACTGGATATAGGAAGTCTGTGGCTTCTTATATAGCCTCCACAGACTCTCCAAGTCCCACCACTGGTAGATGTGGGACTAACTCTGGATGTTGTAAATGGATCTTGGAAGGCTCCATTTACCCATCTTACATAAGTGACACACATGCTCTAACATTCCCCCTCAAGCTGGAGCATGCAATACTCAGTTTGGATAAACAGAAAGAAATCTCAACTCACAATACAAGACGCTACAGACAATATCAACTCAACGCGCACAACTGTCAGCTGTTGTCGAGGATGTTGCTTCTCATGCCGTGCATGTGAGGAAGAACAAATGAGCTGGAGTGTGAGTCAAACTGAATCTCCTCGTCAGATAGCATGTGCTCTGTACTGTGCCTAGGGATGCAACCGGATGCGGATATATCCGTATCCGTCCGCTACCGTATCCGCTTTTAAGCGGATACAGATACTCATTTTCGGATTTTAGCGGATACGGATACTAATTTTAATTTTTTTGCGGATACAAATTCGGATACGGATACCATTATAGAATTTTTTCCGGATACGGATACGGATACACAGATGTATGTATTTTTCGCAGATACGGATACGGATATCCGTATTATCCATATTTTCAGTAATATTTCAGCTTCACAAAAGTTTTGCATGCCTTAATGTAGCTCTGACACAAAACTGTACCTCATAATGAAATGTCAAAAAAAGTAACTTTTATAATTTATCATAATATCGTTTCACGAAATATACCATATCACCTTTATCTTATTAGTTGGTTACAATGTTACATGTATTACATATATCTTGGAAACATTTCAAATGAAGGAAAACAGAGGTACGCCATCATACAATTTTATTATATGCTCTTCAATTTATTTCATTCAATATTTTAATTTATTTTCTTATTTATTATGTAACATTGTAAGTTTATTGAATTTAAGATTAGTCATCCATCAATTACAAGTTTGTAAAGACGCCCTTTCTAATTAAAAGTATGAGGAGGCACTTAATATTTATAGGATTATCCGTATCCGTTTCTTAAATATCCGTATCTGATGATCGCGAAATTCGCCTCTTTAAGAATAAATAATAGTAGTAGTATAGGAGGCGAATTCGGTTCAGCAAAAACCACAGTCGTTTAAATGCTGTGGAATATTTTTACTTGGCAAGTCTACTAAGGTCGAACACAGGGACACGACTACCTAATGAATTTATCAAATTTCGATTCATGAAGCACAAGTGTGAAATATTTCTCAGTTTCAGGTCCGCATGATGAACTATGCTATTTACAAAGCGATGACATGATGTATGCATTTTTTAGTTAATTTTTTTATGCAATTTAAAATGATGCATGAGTAATTGTGCAAGGATACATGTATGCTAAGCTAAAGATTACAATTAAACCCTAAAAATATGAGCAAAATAATATAGAATGAAATTAGAGTCAATTTGATCATAGCATGAAAAGCAGTCATCAAATCCAAGCAATAACCAGAAGCGTAGGGTCTCATTTTTCACATAAAAAATCACTTCTTTAAAAACAGTGGCAAATGAGAAAATTAAACATGCTAAGATGTAGAAGACAAAACAAGGATCAAAACGACACTAAAATCATGCAATTTGACCTACGATGCTCAAGTTATGAAGAAAACAATGCAGGGGCATAATTGTAATAAAAATACAAGAAAATAAAAGGATAAATATTGTATTTAGGTCCCTGGAGGGACCTAAACGCAAATAATAAAAACAGCCTGGGCCTCAGTGGAATTTTTCCATGCGTGGGGGCCTTTTTGCAATTTTTGAAACTTCGGAGGGCCTTCCTGTAAAATACCCAGACACGCACGTGAGACACGTGTCTGGGGACCTGGATGCAAATATCAAAAGAATCGGGGTCTGGCCTGCAATTTTCCCAGCTCCTCACGTGCAAAGCACGCGAGGGCTAGGCTCGGAAGGGAGCCTCTGGTTCGGGGCTACGTAGCGGCAGCTGGGAGCTCGGGTCGAGGTTCGAGGGACCCGATCCTACAGCTTCGGCTGGAGGGTCAGCATGCCACACGTCTTAGTTTTGCCGTCCGATCCGGATGATCGGACGACATCTGCTCTTCGTGCTCCTCCGCAGGTCACCGGAGAAGGCGAGGCTCCGGCGACCTGCCCTTGGCTCCTCCGCGCTCCAAGTCGTCCACCGGAGATCGAGGAAGATTGATGGTCGGCTGGCGAAGATCCTGGACGCCCGGCGAGGCTCCGATGATGATCAGAGCTTGAGTTCCATGCAACCTCGCCGGAGGAGACCAGCTCGAAGGAGCTCCGATTTCGTCTCCGGCCAATCAAAAGGTCCTGCAGCATTAGCCTATAGCCGAAGCAAATGCGTGGGTGCCTGAATGTTTTGTGAGGTGAGTGGTGGCCCTGGGGTGGCTGGAGGTGGAGGCCAAGGCTCCTCCTTCGGCGAAGTGGAGGAGGAGATGGGTTGGTGTGGATGGGGGTATGGAGAAAGAGAGGATGGTCAGCGAAAAGGAGGATGGCGTTGCGAAGCTGATGAGGGGGTCAGATTAGGGTGATGGTGACGATCGGCGGAGGAAAAAATTCGAGAAAAACAAGAACAAAAATCACCTCGCTGGAGCGAGGTGTTGGCGGGGGGAAATGATCTGGGCTGAGGCCTTACTGGACCTCGGGGGGTCGTCGCACAACGGGGTCGATCATCCCCGGTGCTCAGCGGTGCCCGGAGGCAACCGCGACATGGCCAATGGCCATGGATCACACCGGAGGCTTCCAGCCATTATCGCTTCAAGGCCAGCCTCTGCTGTCACCAGAGGGCGGCTGAAACTAGGGAGGGAGGCTCCAAAATGGTGGATGAAGGTCGACGGTGGCGGAGCGAAGGTTCTTATAGGCGGAGGAGGTCCTGCGGTGGTGTAGTGGTGAGGCGTTTTTGAAGGGGTGTTTAATGGCGAGGGGTAACAACAGTGAGTGAAGGAGGTCGCGCGAGGATGGCGGAGGCGTGGGGTACGCGGGGCGACTGTTAGGAGAGGGAGAGGTGGTCGGACGAGAGTGCTAAAACAGGAAGGGGGCGGAGGCCTTACAAGAGGAAACGCCAGGCTGGAGGTAGACGATAATCCATGAGCGCGAGCGGAGGGCCACGATCAGATCCGAGGATCTGATCGTGCGGTGGAGAATGGGTGCTGAAGAGCGGCCCAGATGGAGAGTTGGGTGAGATCCAACGGCGAGGGGTGAGGGGTGACGTGGCACTTGAGTAAGCGTAGGATAGGATATGATCGAACGACGGAGGTTGAAGGGAGACGTGGCGCGAGGAGGAGCGTTGGATGATGGAGATAATCGTTCGATTGAGATTGGGGCGGGGGTGGGCGGCTAAGATCATTTCTCATTCGAGATCTGACGGCTGATGATGAAGCGGTGATGGTCGGCAGAGTGAGGTCGATCAGGGGCAGATCCAACGGCCAAGGAGGTGCCGGGTGGCGGAAAGAGGAGCGGGCCACGTGGGCGGCCCAGTGGGCGCCACGTGGCCCAATCAGAAAATTCAAAGCAAAATTACAAAGAAAATTATAAAAGAAATAGTTAGAGGCCAAATAAAAAAAAGTCAAAACATGAAGTTGCTCGTCTCGACGAGATCTACAACTTTCATGTAGGGTCAAAAAGCCAAAAGAGGTCATTTGTACAAAAGCTATTTTTGGGGGTATTTTTAAGGGGATAAAAACACCGATTTTTATCTTTGAGATGTTTTTGTATTTTTTTAGTCTTTTCAAAGGTCATTGATTTATAGACAATTATCTACCTAATTTTTAGGGGTTTTTGGAAGATAAAATAAATACAAGAAAAATAAGAGTAATTACAGGTTAATTATACACAATATAAAAATAAAGAATTAAAGGTGGTTTTTATTGGATTAGTCAAGACAGGGGTTTAATTTGCGGCTTTTAGCATGATGAATACGAGCTTCATTAGTATCCGAATCATGATTACCCGATTCTGAATCCGTATCCGTATTTAAGGATACAATATTCAATTTTCGATATCCGTATGATATCCGTTTCCGTATCCGTATCCATATTTTGAAACAAGTAAGGATATGGTAATACCTATATCCGTATCCGTATCCGTCCGTTTGCATCCCTAACTGTGCCTGTTAGAGTCACTGCAACTGGAAATGAGTTTCCACCTGGAGAACTCTGGCCCGCCACAACATGTGGACAACTGCTCCATCTCTGAAAGGGCCGAATTGAAAAGTCGTAGAGACATCCTCGTCGGAGTCCACGGTCGCTGGAGAATGGAGTCTGAAAAAGTCTTCTCGTCGGAGAACTGGGTCTCTCCCATACTGGCTCAGAAAAGGGATCTCTATTATGGAGTCCCTATGAAACCACATGAAAACCCTAGCTCACACGGCATAGGGAATGTGATCTCACCCTATGGAACACATGAAAACTCTGAGACCAAAAAACAAAAGATGGGGGCCACTTAAAAAGATCGCACACATGTGCGTCTGAAATGAGTCTCTCTGGAGAACTCGAAGAAAATAGGTCACTCAAATATGGAGTGCCTCAAACTTGGACTCTGAACAATCTGCAGAGTCTGAAACTGAACTGTAGTCAGAGTCTGAAACTGAACTGTAGTTACTGAACATCTGGCTGGTTTGGAATCTGACATCTGAATCTGGAACAAACATGTGACTCTACACAATACTCCCCCTTTCTTCCAGACTGGTCGGAAAAACAATGACGTCGACCAAGTTGGGAGAAGACATGAAAATAAGGAAACAAACATCACATATGTCGATTTTTTTGGCTCCTTTTACTGTCAATTTTTTTCTAAATCTATTTTTATCTTAGGATTTTTACCCGGCAGACCCTATAAACTTTGCCAATTACCTCCACAACCTTTGAAACAACATAATCCCACCCTCGACCCCGTAAACTTGCCAACTCCTACCCCATGAACCCTACGGTTAATCTGTTTGAAGCTCGTGAGGGTTCTTGGGGTAATTTATAGGGTCGATGGGGTAATTACTTTATGCAAAAGGTCATAGAGGTAATTGGCAAAGTTTATAGGGTCTGTCGGGTAAAAATCCCTTTTATCTTCTTTTTCTTGCGTACGACTTTTCTTTTGTACACGCATTTTCTCAAAACAAATCCCCTTTTTTAACGCAGCATCTCAAACCGGGCTTTCTTCCCTTTTTTTGATACTCACAGCCCAACTTGGGCCTAAACTTCATGCCCCCTTTTTTTTACTTGCAGCCCACCTTACAATGAATTTTTAAATAAAAAATGCAGCTCACAACTCTTTATTTAGGGTTCCCAGTTGGGAACCCTTTCTCTTCGAGAGACCCGACTCCGTTGGGGGGTTCCTGCTGGCCGCTGCCACCTGGAAGGATGGGCGACACGATGAGGCTCTTATCGTTGAAGCATCGCCAAGAGGTGCCTCCACCCAGGGAAGCCGCCTGGAAGAAGACGCGGGTGCCTCCGTCGTTGGGACATGATCGCCGTTGGGCAGAGCTTGCTGCTTGGTTGAAGGCGAGACATCTGCGCTGCCTCGGCGATGAACTGGGGTTTCACGCTGCTTGAGAGGGCCGAGAGGAGGTGCGGCTTCGGGAAGGGAAGCTCTGCCTGTGTCGTCCCCGTCGCGGGAGAAAGGGCGCGACGCCGCCAAATGTTTGGAGGGTGTGCCTCCTGTGGGAGATATGGAGGGGCTCCATGCTGGGACGGCACGTGCTGCTTGTGCTGCCGCAGCCTGGGGGGTTGGCTGGAGAAGCGATCAGATTGTGGGGGGGGGGTCGCCCCCTGCTACTGCTTCAGATTGTGGAGAAGCGATCAGATCAGTTGGCTGGAGAAGCGATCAGATTGTGGGGGGGGGGCGTCGCCCCCTGCTATCGCAGCGTGGGGGTGGCTGGAGAAGCGATCAGATGGCTGGAGAAGCGATCAAACTGGAGCCTTCACTGCCCGTATCTCGCTCTGCCTGCGTGTGCCTGGAGATCGAGGGAGGAGGGCGGCTTCGCGATGGGTCTCCGACTATCCGAGATACCTTCTCTAGAATCGAGCATGATATTGAACAGAAATAAGGACTGATAGAGTTTCTATGGAACCCTAGATTTTTTCCAATAGATGAACAAATCTCCAACAATAATCAGGAATCGAATCTCGAATAAAAAAACATAAAACTCCTCGAGAATCGAACCCGCTCTTATACCACGTTAGAAAATATACATGGCTCTGATACCATGTTAGAAAATATAATGCGGACGCTAATATCAGAGAAAAGGGAGTAAACATTAAAGAACGCGGGATTTAAACATGGAAGAACCCTACTCCCTAAGGAGCAGGATGAAACCACGGGAGAAGACCTCAAAGGGCCATATGTTTCATTGAACTTTCTCACTGGATACAGGAGGTGGGGCTTCTTATATAGCCTCCACAGACTCTCCAAGTCCCACAAATGGTAGATGTAGGACTAAACTCTGGATGTGGTAAATGGATCTTGGAAGGATCGATTTACCCATCTTACATAAGTAAAGTATATACTCCAACAATATATAATGCATGATTTAAGAACAAGAAAGCTTAGATTTTATATGTTTTGAAGAAAAATAGGAGAGTGTGTTTCTTATTCCAAGTCTTTAGAGTGAAAACCCTAAGGAGTTGAAAAAGGGAAGTTACATGAATGCCCCCGTAGGGGTTACATGATTCAAATAAAATAAAACAAATAATAACTCTAACACTCCCCTACAAGTCGGAGCATATTTATCAGTCATGCCCAACTTGGATACAAGCCATGAAATACGTCTGTTAGGCAATACCGTTGTGAATATGTCTGCTAACTGAAACCCAATAGAGATGTGTGGAGTGGTAAGATTCCCTTCTCTTACAACATCTCGAATAAAATGACAGCGTAGCTCAACATGTTTAGTGCGCTCGTGAAAGACTGGATTGGTTGCAATATAAGTAGCATATTTGTTATCGCAATACAATGGAACATGTGTAGTAACAGGGAGCCCAATCTCCTCCAAGAAGGAGACTAACCAGGTAATCTCACATGTAGCTTGGGCCATAACCCTATATTCAGCTTCGACACCAGATCTAGACATAACACTACTTCTTGTTACGTTAGGTAAAAAGGTTTCCTCCAACAAACTTTGCATAGCCAGTGCTGGATCATCGATTTTCAGGAGAGCTGGCGTAATCGACCACATCTTGCTAAGTAGTGATATTGCTAAGCAATGATGTTGGTGTGGCCATTTGCCATGTAGCAGAGACCACATCTTGGAGATCCTTTCAGGTATCGAAGTATGAGGAGAACATCCTGCCAATGATTGTAAGACGACTCTCCATGTGCTGACTGGCTCTGGTGAGAACATATGAGATATCAGGCCTAGTAGCAATAAGGTAAAGTGAGTGACCTACTAGGCTCCTATAGTCGGTAGGATCCTCAAACTCATGGGTGAGCTGTCGCGAAGGAGAGAGAGAGGGCTGGCGGCGACGCCCGAGGACTAGGGCCAGGCGGCGGCAATGGCCTGAGAGTTGGGAGGATGGGTGGCGGCTGTAGCGACGACGAAGAGAGTGGACGGCACCGGCGACGGTGCTCGAAGGAGGAGAAGGCGGCGAATGTGGTTAGGGTTAGGGTTCGAGAGCCCTGGCCTATGACTGCCGCTCTGATACCATGTTGGGAAAAAAAACGAAGATATTTATTCCTTGGAACCCTAGGCCCTCTTATATAGAGGAGAGACCTATGGGTAAATTACATCGGAGAACAAAATGTAAAGAAAAATAAGGAAATGGTACAGAAATAAAATATTTCTACAGTTATCGTTGTTACGATACGTTACACATGAGATATTATGTCAGCGCAGATGTCACATTTTTTGAGTCAGTAATGTATTTTCTCCAACAGGAGATAGGTTGACACCCTTAGACTCGGATTATGAGGTCTATATGCAACCTCCACCCGTGAGTTCACCACCGACATCACCACCTCCTTCTCCACCTCCTCTATCACCTTCATCCACCCCATCGCCTCCCATTGTTCTAGTTCCACCACTACTACATCATGAGAGCTGTCGGCCTGCTCCTGCTCGTGCTCAAGGTCCGTCATCCAGCACGTCCCAAGTTTGTTCTGAAAACATTACTTCTAATGATGGTACTGGCGATATTTCTCAGCAGGGGTCATTTCAGGAGGTTGGTGATCAGGCTACTGGCAGGAATGACGATGACCTTGATGTGTCTATTGCTATTAGAAAGCAAAAGCGTTCATGTGCTTCATGAGTAGTAATAGGATATGAAATACAAGAATACTTCTACTTCCTAATAGCACTAGGCACATTGTTGGAAAAGATTAGAGCCCACCCATGTGTTTAGTACCACATAGGGGAGCGGTCACTGTTGGGTCTGTCCGTGGGGCTATATAAGGAGCCCCACACCCCCTGTACTCATTGAGAACTTCAATAGAAGAAACGCCCAATTCAGGGGCTTCTCCCGTGGTTTCATCCCGCTCCTCTCGGAGTAGGGTTCCACGTTAAAATCTCGCGTTCTTATCGCTCTTTATATTTTTCCATGTTTTCGCTTCCGCTTCATATTTTTCTACATGGTATCAGAGCGGGTTCGATTCTCGAGGAGTTTTATATTCTTATTTTTTTTGAGATTCGAGTTTCCAATTTGTCTTCTTGAAGATTATGTTTATGTTAAAGATCTGTACGTCGTTGGGCGTTTCTCTATCGGATTTCCTCGACGAGATCTCCGGGCTGATGGCAACAATCTCCAGTATCCGGGCCATGGTCCCGCAGGCAACGTTCTCCAGCTCAAAGAAGATCTCACCATTCTTCACGGTGCCGATCCTCATTTTCCAGGCACCACCATGTGATCCCTTGAAGTCACATTCAAAGATGAAGAACATGCGGCCTTGTTCAGATCTCGCGCTCTGCGCACCTTTGTGCATCAGGCCCAGACCACACCTCCTGCCAGACCCATGACGCATCTCCGTCAGCCTCCAGGTGCACACCCGTGCTTCCACTCCAAGCGGAGTCGCCCGCCATCCTTATCAACCTCCAGGCGGAGGCCACAACCTCCACCAGCCCCAGGCGCCTTCGTGACCTCAAGGCGGCATCAAGCCGCTCCTCACGGTGGCGCAGCCCCGTTCCACCTACAGCAGCTTGGCCCCAAGCGACGCCCCAAGCCGCGCGCCCTCCCCAGACGCGGAACCCTTTCCCCATCGACAACAACAGGAGCGCGCACTCCTCCTCTCCAAAGTAGTGGCGGCGCCGGCGCTCCAGGCATCAGATCTCCATCCTCAAAGCGCAGCCCCGCGCGCCCCTCTTCCAGCCTCGCCTCTCACCGCGAGCCCCTCTATCCTCTCAAGCCCCCAGGAAGCGGGCCTAGGCACCCCCTCCTGCCTGCCTCCTTCGCGCAATCCAATCTCGCGTAGGCGAGATCCACTTCCAAGCGGGATGGATGATGCCCCATCGGGGGATCCTCTTGGCTGCGGCAACGAAGATCCCACCAATGCCATGATTATGTGTGGGAACCCTATAGGGTTATTTATTATAAGGTCCATCCATTCTTTTTATAAAAAAAAAGAGAGAGAGGGGGAGCAGTGGTCTGGTTGAAAAAAAAGAGGGCATTGTTTTATTATAAAAAAGGGGGGGAAGGATCAAGTTACAGTTCGGACCCCAAACTTGGGCCATTTTTCGGCCGTGTAAAAAAAAAACGAAGAAGGGGGGCTATCTTGTTGGGCCAATTTATATATAAAAAAATAATAGAAATGAGCCAAAAAAAAAGGAGGAGAGAGTGCCCAAAGTTGGGCAGAAAAAAAGGGACTTTGTTATCGGAGGCCCAACGGAAAAAAAAGAGGGCTTGTTAGTTACAAAAAAAAAGAAAAAAAGAGAGAAAAGAGGCGCGTACAAGAAAAGCCGTACGCATATGCTAACAAAAAAATCAAAAAAGAAAAAAAAGGAAAATTGTGTAAAAAGAAAAATCTGAAAAAGACGCGTACAAAAGGAAAAAGCCGTACGCATAAAAAAATGTGATTCATGTTTGCTTCTCCCAACTTGTCTTTATTTTGCATTTTTCTCACAAGTTTGGGAGAAAGGGGGAGTAAATGCCATATGCATCTTTCATCGTTGATTGACAGACCAAACACTCCGGATTTCACAGAATATCAAGCCATCTTCACTGTGCATCGATCTTCGTCGTGGTGTCTCTATCCTCGACATCGACTCCGCACTTGATTTCTTTTCTTCAAGGCACGACGGAGACAAAGTCCGGTGACCCGCAGGCACGACTGAGACAGAGATCCGGTGACCATGCAGGCACGACAGAGACAGTCCGGTGACCTTCCAGGCACGACAGAGATACGTTCCGGTGACCTGATATACCCGTCAAGAAGCGGGTTTGTCTACCAGTTGCGGATACATACGTTTATTGTGGTGATTTCAAGTGAAGATGTAATGATGTATATTTTTTCTTTATTGTTGCAAGTTGCAGCTGTCCCAGCTACCAACTTGAGGGGGAGTGTTGGAAAAGATTAGAGCCCACCCATGTGTTTAGTACCACATAGGGGAGCGGTCACTGTTGGGTCTGTCCGTGGGGCTATATAAGGAGCCCCACACCCCCTGTACTCATTGAGAACTTCAATAGAAGAAACGCCCAATTCAGGGGCTTCTCCCGTGGTTTCATCCCGCTCCTCTCGGAATAGGGTTCCACGTTAAAATCTCGCGTTCTTATCGCTCTTTATAATTTTCCATGTTTTCGCTTCCGCTTCATATTTTTCTACACACATCATGGACATCGTCATTCCTGCCAGTAACATGATCATCAGCCTCCTGAGATGACCTCTGTTGAGAAATATCGTCAGTCCCATCATTAGAAGTAATGTTTTCAGAACAAACCTAGAGCGTGTAGGATGATGGAGCAGGAACATGAGTAGGAGCAGGTCGACGGTTGTAATGATGTGGTAGTGGAGGAACCAAAACAATGGGAGGCGATGGGGTTGATGGAGGTGATGGAGGAGGTGAAGGAGGTGGTGATGTCGGTGGTGAACTCATGGGTGGAGGTTGCATATAGACCTCATAATCTGAGTCTGAGGGTGTCAACCTGTCCCCTGTTGGAGAAAAATACATTACTGACTCAAAAAATGTGACATTTGCGCTGACATAGTATCTCCTGTGTAATAGAACATAACAACGATAACCCTTCTGAGTTCTAGAGCACCCGACAAAGACACATTTGACAATCCTATGTGAGAGCTTGTCAATCCCTGGAGACAACTGATGGACAAACGCAACAGACCCGAAAACACGAGGGGTAAGGGAAAAACAACTCCTAGTCAGAAAAAACAAGGGAAAAAGGTATCTTCTCCCCCAGCACCAATGAGGGCATACAGTTCACGAGATAACATGCCGCGAGAACGGCATCACTCCAGAATAAGTGTGGAGCACAACTCTGAATAAGAAGTACGAGTGTCATCAAGTAGGTGACGGTGCTTTCTTTCTAGTACACCATTCTGTTGACACGTATAAGCGCATGATTTTGATGAAGAATACCATGAGATGAAAAGAACTGATCAATTGAGAGAGCACACGAGTACAGAATTCCAACGCATTATCAGTTCTCACAATTTTGACATAGGTGGAAAAAACATTCTGCACTTCTTTAATGAAATTTATAATTGTACTTCAAGCTTCCGATTTTTTTTTTTCAACAGAAAGACCCAAAGAAGATGACTAAAAATCATCCACAGCAACTAAATAAAATCTGTCCTTGATGATCGAGAACATGACTTGGACCCTAAATGTCAACATGGAAGAAGTCGAATGGGGAGCTACGACTCCGACTCTGATGACTAGGGAAGGCAGACCGATGATGCTTCCCTAACTGACATGCCTCACAATTGAATGATGAACGGGTGAAATCTTGGAAGGACTTGACGGAGGTTCTGAAGCGGAAGATGATCGAAGCGCAGATGCCATAGGAAGGGGGAGACCGGTCCAGTGGAATGGGAAGATAGTCCAGCATACGGTGTTTGGACCAGTCGATAGAGCCTGCCCTGCTCACGGCCACAACCAATCATCCTGCCCATAAGAATATCCTGAAATACAAGAGATGATGGGTCAAATATCGCTCGATAATGTAGATCCTTAATAATCTGACTAATAGACAATAAGTTCATAGATAAATCATGTGGCATGCAACACATTTTGCAACCGCATAGAGGGCGTCAAGGTGATCTCCCCATGTCCTGTGATTGGAGAATGAGTCTCATCAGCAATTACCACGATCCTTCCTGGAGGAACCTGCCTGTATGCTATGAGTTGATCTCTATCTCCACACAAATGACGTGTTGCACCAGAATCTATGATCCATTCTGAAATATCTGAACCATGATAAGAAGTAGAGGCATGAATACTACCTGAGGTACTAGCTCCTGCGGTAGCAGCAATGTTCGAGCTGTTCTCTGAGCCAGGTGAGGGGGTGCTAGCTGGGGGCATGATGTCTCTCAGTCGAGACACAAGCTCATCATATCTCTGGTCTGATGTGATGAAGCGGTATAGGGTTGAACATGCTCTGTTATATGGGCGAACGCTGGAAAACCATGCTTGGAGTAGCATGTATCTTCTGTTACACATAAAAGGCTGTATCGGCGATATATCACCGATATATCGGTTTCGACAGGGAAAGAGTTTCGATATCAACCAGTATATCCTTTTACAGAGATATCGGTGATATATCGTCATAACGGAGTCATATCGGCTTATATCAGCGTAAATATTTTTCATTTACTTTTGTAAATAGATAAATCTTTATACCAAAGAAACATTGTCTCCTTAAACATTATGTACATTTTTTGAACCAAATGACTCATGTCAATGCCATTCACTATATCATGTGACTAATATGAACGATATGAGCGAGTGATATAAGGATCATAAATGGTCTATAATTATGTGTTATGGATATCTAAGTGTATATTTGCAAGTTATTTTCATGTTGTAAGAACTTGAATGAAATCCATTTCCAATATCTATAAGTCAATTCTTCAAAAAAATATCTATAAGGCAAGAATCGACATTAATATCGATATGTTCGAAATGATCGATATATGCGATATAAGCTTCATAGATGATCGATATGTGTGATCTAAGAGTATATTTGTAAGTTATTCAGTGATCTAAGAACTTGGATGAACACCATTTTCAATATATATAGGTCAATAACTAACAATACCAGCGATATGTTCGATATGACCGATATGTGCAATATAAGGATCATAGTCTTCATAAATAATCTATATGTGTCATCTAAGTGTATATTTGTAAATTATTTAATGTTATAAGAATTTGAATGGAATCCATTTCCAATATCTATAGGTCAGGAATAAACATTAACAACGATATGTTCGATATGACCGATATGTGTGATGTATGGGCTATAAATGATGATATGTGTAACATAATTGTGTATTTGTAAGTTATTTGTTTTAATATTTTGGATGATCTTAATTTCTGAAAAAACGATAAAAAATGGCTTTTTCGAGCCATTTCTGACATTTCCATCGATATCGTTGATATATCAACGATATACCCGATATATCCATTTCCGAGCGGACCGAAATGTTATCGATATCGATACGGGCCTTCCTTGCTTCTGTATGACGAGATCGGTGACAATAGATACAAGGTGGTCCACGACCACGTCCACCTCTACCACGTGGTCCCCATCCACGGAACATAGATTGACTACCTCTTCCACGAGAGGTCGCCATGGCAGAGGAACTCGACGCTGGAACAGGAGATGAAATGTTGATCCAGCTTAGCCTGCGAAAGGCCTCCTCCATAGGAGGAATAGTATCATCTGTCAATATCTGAGAGGAAGCGTCCTCGTACTGTAAGTCAAGAGAGGTCAGGAGACACCAACCATCGTGGCATTCTGATATGCCTTCAACTGCTTTGGAGTAGCCGTGAGAGGCATAAAGCTATAAAGCTTCTCAAACATCCTGTGCAAGCCAGTATAGTGAGCATGTAGAAGTTGTCCATTCTTCTTTATAGTGAAGATATGTTGAAGCTGCAGAATTTTTGTTTCATTCTTTGCTTGTGAATATGTGGCGGTAAGTATATCCCACATGACTTTGGTAATGGGCTGGTGGAGGACATCGTTTGCAATATCCGGTACCAAGTGACCAGACAACCATACTTGTGCATATGCATCATCGGCCGCCCATGAGGCATACAACCATGTCTTCTCCGTCGACTCTTCCTCAGTAAGAATATGCTTCTTACCCATCGACTTCATTAGGCTCATAAACTGCATGGCCCACAACTCATAATTCGACCCATCCATCTTAACTATAGACGCGGGACCTCTAAAGGCGCATGTGATGGGGATATCTACCTTGGTTTGAACATGTTTCGTAACGAGGAAAACTAGGGTAGTAGACTAGAGAATGTATCGTCTGCATTGACATGAGGGGATTTGGTTGCATGTGTAGACTCAAATTGCAACCAAACCCTTTCAATAAGAAGACCCCGATGCGGGCACAAAGAGAGGGAGATGCAACGGCACTGGCTACTTTGCCCGCTCGAGAGGTGCATCACGCCGGGGTTGCCGCAGGTACAGCCACAGGTGTTGCCGCCGATGCAACGGCACCGGCTGCTCCGCCCGCAGGAGAGGCGACCCCGACCGCAGGCGAGATCCGGAGAGGTGGTCCGCCCGCGGAGAGTAGAGGTGTGGCGCCGACCGTGAGGGAGGAACGACGGCGATCGCACGCGCACGATAGAGGGTCGGAGGTGGGGCTAGGGTTAGGGTTTTGGGTACGAGAGTTCCAATCTAGGACCGTCGCTCTGATACCATGCTGGAGAAAATAAGAGATTTGTCGATTCATTTGAGCCCTAGGCATTCTTATATAGAGGAGAGACCTATGGCAAATTACATAATGCTGGCAAAAAGAAAAGACAATAGATAAAAGAGTACAACAACATATAACTATATCTCTACAGTTTTTATATTACGTCAAATTTTACACTTCTTTTATTGAAGTTGTGTTAGTTTACAATCTAATCCTTTCAGAACCTTTTTGCGATTATTATAAGTTATTCTCTTTTTTTGCAGATTTACCATATAATATCAATTTTGCAACTTTTTCATTTTGTCCAAGCTTTTAGTTTATTACAAAGATGCCCTTAGTTTTTAGTTTTATTTACATTCATGCTCTACACTTTCTTCAAAATCACATCAATGCCCCACGCAGTTCCAAAAACCACTAAAAATAGCAAAAAATTCCAAAAAATTCTCTGAATTTTGCATGATCCTGGCGATGTCAAAAATCTAGCGACTTAGGTTCAACACATTTTAAAGTCTTGGGAACAAAAATAAAATAAAATTTGATTTGAATTGAATCAACAAAAACAAACGTGCCTTTGTAAATAGAACAAAAAGTCAAGTAACTTTGTCTGAATACCTATGGATTGATCCTCTACTTGTCATTTACATTGTTTGAGATTTATAAGCTTGTAGTTGAATAAACTTTTATCTGAAATCTCTCCATGATCGTGCATGCACCAACGACAAGTAAAAAGACATTTTTTAACGCACCGAAAATCGTAATTTCATGTCATATGTGTAGAGAGTTGTTAAGTTCCAAATTTTTGAGTGGTGGAGCTTGATTATGCTGGTGGGATTATATAAAAAGCACCACATCGCAGGTATGTGTTGAGAGAAACGCAATGCATCGATGGCTTTATCATGTGGTTTCTTCCCGCTCCATGGGAAAAGGATTCTACATGGTTGGAAAAGGGACATGGACGAGGAGAAGGATGCTTTTCTATCCAGAGGGGCTTGGAATCTTGTGTGTCGTCCACCGAGTGTAAAGCATGTTGCGTGTAGATGGGCCTTCACGACCAAGCAGTCTCCAGATGATACCATTGACAGATTGAAGGATAGAGTTGTGGCCAAGGGATTCACTCAGATATAAAGGGTGGATTGCTTTAGACATTCTCATATGTGGTCAGTGTTGGGTTAAGTTTTTACTATTTTGTCCATCGCAGTCACCAGAAATTGACCCATATTCTAACCTGATGTGAAAAATACATCCTCTATGGTGATCTTGAGTAAGATGTTTAAGGCGATGTGGGACATCCTCACAGCTTCAACACAAAATATTCACTGTCAAGCAAAACGGACGACCTCTTCATTCGTTGTATACATCCTTGCGTGGGATGTCCGAGAAGCTCCACAACTCCATGCCTCTCACGGCTACTCCAGAGCAGTAGAAGACATATAAGAATGCTACCATAGTCGGCATATTCTGAGCAGCCCTTGATCCTGAATATGATGTTGCTCGCTCCTAGATCCTTGCAGATGCTACTATCCTTCCCATGGAGGAAGCCTTCTGCAGACTTAGCAGGATTACTGTCCCGTCCACTACTACTAATCAGTCTTCTTCGGCAATGATAACATCCTGAGGTAGTGGAGGCTCCTCTTTTTTCCGTGGACGTGAACCTCGAGGTAGATGAGGTTGCATTTGTCAGCCATGCACTTACTTACTGTCATCATCAAGGTCATACAGAGGATACATGCTACTCTAAGCATGGCTTCCCTGCATCCAAGGCCCTGAATGTCGGTTTCGATCACCATCTCGGTGACCGACCGAAACAAAATTTCGGTAGAATTTCGATCGAATTTCGACAGAAATTTCGGTCATTTAGGTCATTTTTGTACTAGGGCCCCCATATTTCAGTCATTTCGGCCATTTCGGTCGAATTTCGATTTCGACTAGATATCGATATTCGACAGAAATTCGACTGAATTTCGTGAAATTTGAGGCCATGCGGCTGCATCAGCTCGTGTCGCAGAGCAAGCTGACTCATCTACTGTTGCTCCTTCAGATCAGAGATATGATGACCTAGTTTCTCGATTGAGGGATATTATGCCCTCAGGAGGTTCCACTACCTCCTCGTCTGCTCCAGATGTTGCTGCCTCTGCCAGTGCCAGTACCTTAGGTATCATCTTTGCCTTTACATCTTGTCATGGGCCTGATATTACAGATTGGATTATGGACTCTGGAGCTACTCATCATTTGTGTGGGGCTAGAGATCAGCTTACAGCTCACTAGCAGATCCCTCCAAGGACAATAGTCATTGCTGATGGGACTCACTCCCCATTTACATGGAGAGTGTAACTTGACACCTTCGATGTGACTACAGAATGTGTTGCATGCTCCAAATTTTTTATGAATCTACTGTCCATTAGTCAAATTACGAAGGACTTGCATTGTAGAGTTATTTTTGACCCATCTTCTCTTATTTTTCAGGACATCCTTACGGACAGGGTGATTGGCTGTGGCCGTGAGCAGGGAGGTATCTACCGCCTTGTTTGAACCCCATGTGCTAGCATTTCCTCCCATTTCACAGGATTTGTTTGACCTTTCATGTGACATACGTGCTTCGATCATCTTCCCCTTCAAACGCCACGTCAAGTTCTTCATCAGATTTCACCTCGTCCCTCTTTCAAATGTGAGGCGTGTTAGTTGGGAAAGCACCATCATTCGGTGTTTCCCAGTAGTCAGAGTCGGAGCAGTAGCTCTCCTTTTGAGTTGTTTCATGTTGATATTTGGGGTCCAAGTCGTGTCCCTGATCATCAAGGACACATGTTATATTTAGTTACAGTTGATGATTTTTCGCATCTGCCATGGGTCTTTTTGTTGAAGAATAAATCTGAGGCCGGGAATATCATTACAAGATTTATAAATGAAGTGCAGAATATTTTTTCTTCTTCTGTTAAATTTGTGAGGACTGATAATGCATTGAAATTTTGTACTCGTGCACTCTCGTAATTTTTTATTTCTCGCAGTATCGTTCATTAGACGTCTTATGCCTATACCTCTCAGTAGAATGGCTTGGCTGAGAGAAAGCATCGCCATTTACTTGATATCACTCGTACACTTCTTAATCAGAGTCATTCCCCACATTCATTCTGGGGTGATGCGGTTCTTATGACATGTTATCTCGTGAATCGTATGCCATCTGTTCTAGGTGAGAATTCCCTTTTCTATGGCGTTTCCAGATAAAGAGTTATTCTCACTTACTCCACGAGTCTTTGGTTCAATGGCATTTGTTCACCAGTTGTCCCCAGGTCTTGCCAAGCTCTCTCCTAGAGCTGTCAAGTTTGTTTTTGTTGGGTACTCTAGGACGCAAAAGGAGTATAGATGCTATGATCCTCTTAACAGAAAATATTATGTTAGCCCAATGTTACATTCTTTGAATCGGTAATGTATTTTTCCCCTACAGGCGACATGTTGACTTATTCTTAGTCAGATGATGAAATTTATATGCCTCCACCTCCACCCACGCCAGATATATCACCACCTCCACCATCTTCTACCACGCCTCAACCGTTGCCTCCTACTTCTCCGCCACACTCACCATCATTATCGCCTTCGCCACTTCTCCCATCTTCAGTTGTTGTCGTTCCATCCTTACCACGCTTCTATACACGTCGTCCTTCTTCTCGCGGTCAACGCACGTCATCCAGCACGACTGATGTATGTTCTGAATATATTGTT
The DNA here is from genome assembly GCA_037367405.1 of Ottelia alismoides. Classification (NCBI taxonomy): domain Eukaryota; kingdom Viridiplantae; phylum Streptophyta; class Magnoliopsida; order Alismatales; family Hydrocharitaceae; genus Ottelia; species Ottelia alismoides. The sequence continues at coordinate 34,790 of JAZKJV010000350.1, forward strand.
TCTGATGATGTGCCTGACGAGGCTTCTAGACAGGATCCTATGCAAGATAACATATTGAAGAAGTTCCCAATGATCTTGATGTTCCTATTGCGCTTCGCAATGCGAGGTAGCTGTGCCTCATATCTCCTTGCCTCTCAGGTTACGTTTAATCGCCTTACATGGGAATTTTGAAGATTTGCTATTGCTCTAGCTGTCGTGGACATACCACTGAATTAACAGGAGGCTATGAAGGACAATCATTGGCGTCTAGTCATGGAGGAGGAGATGGCTGCTCTACAGTCACGAGGTACCTGGAGTTTGGTAAATGCTCCTATTGGAGCATCTGTTGCCAGCTGCAAATGGGTGTTTACTATCAAACACGATGCAGATGGGAGCCTTGATCGTTACGAAGCAAGGCTAGTGGCACGAGGATTTACACAGACTTATGGCATCGATTATCTGGATATTTTCTCTCCCGTTGCTCGCCACTCCACTCTACGTGTTCTACTTTATGTTGATGTGGTTCGTGATTGGCCTTTATATAAGCTCGATGTTAAAAATACTTTCTGTATGATGATCTTCAGAAGGAAGTCTACATGCAACAATCTCCGGAGTTTGCTGCTGAGGTGGAGTGTCAGCATGTTTGTAAACTTCACAAGGCCATATATGGTCTTAAGCAGAGTCCCGGGGCATGGTTTCAGAAGCTCCCAGATCTGATTAAAAAGTAGGGGTTTAAAAGGTCAAATGCATATCATTCATTGTTTGTGCAGAGAACACCCAGAGGTACAACTGTTATCATGGTATATGCTAATGATATACTTGTTACAGGAGATGATGTGCAGGGGATAAAGAAGACAAATGAATTCTTGGGTCGACAGTTTATCACCAAAGATCTTGGCACCCTAAGGCACTTCTTAGGGTTAGAGTTTGCCATGAATACTCAGGGTCTTGTGATGACCCAAAGGAAGTATGTTACTGATATACTAGTCGAGACAAGCATGAGTGGGTTTCGACCCTCTGCCACTCCTATGGATCTTAGCATGAAATTATATGATGATACATGTGAGGTTGACAGGAGAAGATACAGAGAGTTGGTGAGAAAACTCCTGTATGTTACTATCACTATACTTGACATCTCTTTTGCAGTAGTTGAGTAAGTCAGTTTGTAGAGCACCCAGACAGGTACACATGGACGCTATATATATATATGATATTAAGGTATCTAAAGTTTTCTCCAGGTACATGTCTGCTATTCAGAAAAGGATCAAGTCTCTCTATTTCTGCATGTGCAGATGCATATTATGCAGGGTGTCCTAAAGATAGGAAGTCAACTTCAGGCTTTGCTGTGTTCATTGGCAGCTCTCTTATGTAAGAAACAAATTGTTGTTGCTATGTGTTGGGAAAAATGAATGAGATGATGTATTCCATAAGCCCTAGGCTCTCTTATATAGGAGAGTAGCCTATGGGTAAATTACATAAAGAGAATAACAGGAAAAATAAAATAACAAAGAGGTACAGTTATTCTATATGCGTCAACACTCCCCCTCAAGATGGAGCATAGATATCAATCATGCTCAGCTTGGATGCACACTTCTGGAATGGGCCTCTAAGTAATGCCTTGGTGAAAATATCAGCAGTCTGATTCTCTGATGTGACGTGAGATGTAGCAATGAACCCCTTCTGAATCATGTCACGTATGTAGTGACAGTCGACCTCAATGTGCTTGGTCCTCTCATGAAAGGCTGGGTTATTTGCAATGAACAAGGCGGCCTGATTGTCACATTCCAACATCATAGGAAGAGGTATATCAAGACATAGATCTGCAAGTAAGGATTTCACCCACATCATTTCTGTGCTAGCCTGGGCCATAGCCCTGTATTCGGATTCAGCACTGGATCTAGCTACCACTGTCTGTTTCTTGCTCTTCCACGAAAGTAGAGCATCTCCAACATAGACTGCAAATCCTGATGTGGACTTCCTGTCCTTGGGGCATCCTGCATAGTCTGCATCCGCACATGCCGTGATAGAGATCTCCTTTCCTTTCTTAAATAGCAAGCCTGCACCTGGAGATGATTTTAAATATCTCAGAATCATGTGTATTGCATCCATATGGGCCTGACGTGTTTGCTCCATGAACTGGCTCACACGACTCACTGCAAATGATATATCAGGTCTAGTGATCGTGACATACAATAGTTTGCCTACCAGTTCTCTGTACCTTCTCTTATCCACCTCTTCTGTGTCATCATCATACAGCTTCATGCTAGGATCCATTGGTGTCGTAGCAGGTCGACACCCTAGCATACCTGTCTCACTCAGTAGATCTGTAACATACTTCCTCTGTGACATGACTAATCCATATGGATTTCTAGCGAACTCCAGCCCCAGAAAATATCTAAGGACTCCCAAGTCCTTGGTGACAAACTCGGTCCCCAGCCTTTCCTTTGCCTGCTTAATGCCCTGGTCATCATCACCTGTAATCAAGATATCATCAACATAAACCATGATTACAATGATACCTCTAGCCGTCTTCTGTACAAACAAGGAATGATCAGCATTGGAGCGCTTATATCCTTGTTTCTCAAAGAGGTCTGAAAGCTTCTGAAACCATGCTCTGGGGCTCTGCTTAAGGCCATAGATGGCCTTATGTAATCTGCAAACCTTGGAACACTCCCCCTCAACAGCAAAACCAGGTGGCTGTTGCATATAGACTTCCTCCTGCAAGTCGCCATACAGAAATGCATTCTTCACGTCCAGTTGATAAAGTGGCCAGTCTCTAGCAACTGCAACTGATAACAGGATCCGTAGAGTGGAATGACGCGCCACAGGGGAGAATGTGTCAAGGTAATCTACCCCATATGTCTGTGTGAAGCCCCGTGCAACCATGCATGCCTTGTACCTGTCAATGGAACCATCTGCATTGTGCTTAACTGTAAACACCCATTTGCAACTCACCGGGCTGACATCTGGAGGTATAGGAACCAAACTCCAGGTTCCTCTAGACTGAAGTGCCGCCATCTCTTCTTCCATTGCTAGCCGCCATCTAGCATCCTGCAAAGCATCATGATGATTCCGTGGAATGTCTGTAGCTGAAAGTGCCAATGCAAACTTCCTGAAGTCTCCAGATAGCCTCTCAAAAGACACAACTGCTGATAATGGATATTTGGCACAGCTTCTCTTCGGCTTGCGTAGAGCAATTGGAACATCCAGATCATCTATGTTATCACCATGCTCCTGTAATGCATCCTGCTGAGAAATGTCGTCAGATCCATCAACATTAGTATTTTCATTACATACCATAGGCGAGCTAGTTGACGGGTCAGGACCATGAGCTGGAGGAGGCCTGCGGGTGTAATGGAATGGTAGCGGGGATACTAGCGATGGCGGTGGTGGTGGCGGTGGTGGTGGCGGTGGCGGTGGTGGTGACGGTGGTGTTGTTTGTGGCAATGGTGGTGGTGGTGCCATGAATACGGCATCAGGAGATATAGGTGGTAGCTGCATGTTTCCAGATTCTGAAAAGTACATAATAGATTCAAAAAATGTAACATCTGCACTGATCATATACCGTCGACGCACAGGATCAAAACACTTGTACCCCTTTTGAGTTCTGGAGTACCCCACAAAGACGCACTTGACAGCCCTAGGAGAGAGCTTGTCAGTACCAGGCGACAACTGATGGACAAATGCGACTGACCCAAACACACGAGGGGTAAGACTGAACAAATCCTTGTCAGGGTAAATGAGTGAAAAAGGAATCTGTTCATTCAAGACAGACGAAGGCATACGGTTGATTAGGTAACATGCAGTAAGGACTGCATCACCCCAGTAGGAGTACGGAACATGACTCTGAATAAGAAGTGACCTTGTGACATCAAGAAGGTGACGGTGTTTTCTTTCAGCAACCCCATTCTGTTGAGACGTATGAGCACAAGATGTTTGGTGAATAATTCCTTTTGAGGAGTAGTAATTGGCTAGAATGTTGGTGCACAACTCTAAGACATTATCACTTCTCACAATCTTGACAGATGTGGAAAAAACATTTTGAATTTCATTAAGAAAGTGGATAATAATATTTCCTGCTTCAGATTTATTTTTCATTAGAAAGACCCATGACGCTCTAGAGAAATCATCCACAAATACAATATAAAACCTGTGTCCCTGATGATCGGGAACACGACTCGAACCCCAGACATCGACATGAAACAACTCAAATTGGAGCTACTACTCCGACCTTGACTACTGGGAAAAGACGACCTGTGATGCTTTCCCAACTGACATGCCTCACACTGGATAGGTGTGTGAGAGAGACCATAGGGTAGAACTAGACGCAACTTCTGAAGCGGTAAATGACCAAAATGCAGATGCCACAGGAGAGGAGATACTTGTCCAGCAGGAGAAGATGTGGTTCCGGCAAATGGGGTCTGGTTCAGACGGTAAAGGCCTCTTTGCTCATAGCCATGACCAATCACGTTACCCGTACGGATGTCCTGAAAAATCAAAGAAGATGGATCAAAAATAGCTCGACAATGGAGATCCTTCGTAATCTGACTAATTGACATCAAATTCATAGAAAAATGCGGTGCATGTAGGACATTCTTGAGCTGCATAGAAGATGTCAATCTAATCTCCCCCTGACCCGTGATAGGGGAGTGCGTGCCATTGGCAATCACTACTGTCCGTCCTGGAGGAATCTGAGTGTATCCTGTAAGTAGACTCTGGTCGCCACATAGATGATGTGTAGCGTCCGAGTCCATGATCCATGGCAATGTATCAGATCTACTACTGTGGAGTGCAAGTGTACTACCTGAAGTACTAGTAGAGGCAGAGGCAGAAGCAACAGCATTAGTATGACTCTCTGTAGTCGGTGCTGGACCAGATGGTGGGATAATGCCCCTGAGGCGGGCAACTAGATCATCAAATCGTTGATCCAATGTAGCAGCAGATGGGGGCTCTATCTGCTCAGCGGCTCGTGCAGATGCAGGGAATCCATGCTTCGAGTAGCATGTGTCTTCATTATGTCCGACTCGGTGACAATATGAGCATGTTGGCCTAGTGCGGCCACCCCTTCCACGAGGAGTACGTCCACGGCCCTGGTGATGAAAACCGCGGCCTCTGTTGGCCGCCATAGCTGAGGAATTATGACTCGCAGCTGCTGAAGGCACTGTGATCCTACTCAATCTGTGAAAAGCTTCCTCCATGGGAGGAATAATCGAGTCCGCCAAAATCTGAGAACGTGCTGCCTCATACTCTGGATCAAGTGCAGCGAGAAACACACCCACCATCGTCGCATTCCTGTATGTCTTCTGCTGTTCTGGCGTGGCGGTAAGAGGCATGAAGCTATAGAGCTTCTCGAACATCCCTCTCAGTGATGTATAGAGAGAATGTAAAGGACGACCGTTCTGCTTTATTGTGAATATATCATGTTGTAGTTGCAGGATCTTCGTCTCGTTCTTCGCCTGAGAATATGTCGCTGCCAGGATATCCCACATGTCTTTGGCTGTGGGTTGATGTAGAATGTCATTGGCAATTTCAATAGCCAATGTGCCAGATAGCCACACCTTGGCATATGCATCATCGGCCTCCCATGAGGCATGGACTCCAGTCTTCTCTGCAGGCTCGGGCTCGGTAAGAATGTGCTTCTTACCTGTAGACTTCATCATACTCATGAACTGCATTGCCCACAGTTCATAGTTCGTACCATCCATCTTGACAATGGGCGCTGGACCACGAAACGCGCCAATAGACGGGATATCTGCCTTGCTTTCTGACATACTGGAGACGGAAGACTGGAGCGAATGACAAGAGATAATCTTTGTCTACAATGACATAGACGAGATTAGTTGCATGTGTAGACCTCAAGCAACTATCCCATGAATTTGCGCGTGCTACAATCCGCACACGCACAGGAATGACAATGATGCACACAGTATGCGCACACGGTATGTAGCCTTCACGCGCAGGTGCACTGGAGATGGAGCCCCTCACGCGCAGGCGCACTGGAGATGGAGCCCTTCACGCGCAGGCGCACTGGAGATGGTGCGCTTGGAGATGATGCGCGCTCGTGGCGTAGGCGCAGATGCGCTACCTCGTGCGCAGGTGCGCAGGCGGCATAGGCGCCTGTGCGCCTGTGCGCAGATGCGCAGGTGTGCCTGTGCGCAGTTGCGCAGATGCGCAGGCGATTGACGCGCCGATCGATGTGCTGGAGAAGATGTGCGAAGATCGCAGGCGCGCCGGAGAAGATGTGCTGGAGAAGATCGACGCGCGAGGGAGGAGAGGCGGCGGTGTTGGAGGCGCGCCGATCGTGGGAGAGAGAGATAGGGCCGGCGGGTGGGGTGGGTAGGGTTAGGGTTTCGAGAACTCCGGTCTAGGACCGTCGCTCTGATACCATGTTGGGAAAAATGAATGAGATGATGTATTCCATAAGCCCTAGGCTCTCTTATATAGGAGAGTAGCCTATGGGTAAATTACATAAAGAGAATAACAGGAAAAATAAAATAACAAAGAGGTACAGTTATTCTATATGCGTCAACACTATGAATATAGGGATATGGCGCAAGCAAGCACAAAAATGATGTGGGTTCGTGCAGTGATAGCAGATTTGCATATAGATGTATCTCTTCCTATGCAGTTACAATGTGACAACCAAGCTGCCCTGTTTGTTGCAAACAATCCTACGTTTCATGAACAAACGAAGCACATTGAAGTAGACTGCCATTATACAAGAGATATGATCCAGAAGGACTTGATTTCCACCACTCATGTTAGTTCAGGAGATCAAATTGCTGATATCTTCACCAAGCCGTTACTCAGAGGACAATTCCGAAAATGTTCATCCAAGCTGAGCATGATCGACATCTATGCTCCATCTTGAGGGGGAGTGTAGAAATATTTCTTATTTCTGTACCGTTTTTGTCGTGACCGTCCTCCCGAGGACCTTAGGTTACCCGTCAAACACGTCATTCGCCTACTTAATTAGCTTAGAGTTAATCCATTGTTATGAAAACCTGGAGAAATTTTTCGCTTTTTATCATGACATTCACAAGATTTATTTTAGCTAAACAAGCAACCACGAGGAAACTAAAAGCGGAAGTAAACATTGCACCAGAACTGAACAACAGGATATCCATTCCTTTTCATTTCATTCATATTTACATGTTGGGATTCCACAACGCCCATATACATATATATACCAGAAAGAAGACTACAGAGGAGGGCACAACTAACAGCTGTACAACTGAACTCCAAAAGACAAACCTGCTCTGAAAGTGTTTGCACCAAAAAGCAACTGCAGCCCCAACCAAGTCGGCTACTCGGTCGCCAGACCCTTGCCTGCCACAAGTGGAAAGGGGACAAGCAAGCATCTGTCAACAATTGTCAAGTACAAATTCTACACAGTTCTACTAAGGAAAAGCAGTAAGGAAAAGACTAGAAACAACTAGAAAAACAGAAAGGTAAACTGTAGTGGACAGAAAAAGAACTAGCAAGTAAAAGTGGGTTAATTGATTCTTTTAAGTTATTTACTTGCTTTCAGAAGGCTAACAAGAAGAACACACTCGCTCACTACCACACCGTGTCTCCCTCGATCAATGGAACTAACCAAACAATAACTCAAGCCTAGAAGAAAGTCTGTGGTCTTGGTCCGGTTAGGACCTCGATATTCGGGTAGGACTTCAAAGTCCAGGTTGAACCTCACACTATGACTCTGAGGTATGGTGTACGCCTCAAGGTTGGGGTGCCTCCGTAGGCATGCGATGGTATCTTGCATCCTAACTAAGTTTCCAACACTTCTTCTAGCTTTTTCTCTCAACTCTCATTGATCCTCGGTCGACACGTGTGATAGCTCGCTCACGAAGGTGTACAATAGGAAACGTACTCACAGCTCTCTCAACACCCAACCCTCGTTAGTCTCTACTAACGATACTGTCGTCACTAGTCTCTTAGCGGAAAAGTCGTCATTAGGCAGCTAGCAGAAAGTCACCCGTCTCCTACCCCATCACGAGGCCACAAGCCTGGTGGAAAGGTAGTAAAGGGGTCGTCAGTGTCTACTGACGGAACTACAACTCAACTGGGCAATTGGTGAACTGTCACATGTCTATTGACCACTACCCCATCACCAGGTCACAAGCCTGGCGGAAAGGTAACAACTGTTGCGGTGAGGAAACTTCGAAGGGATTCGTCTGTCTCGCCAATCCCAGTGGAAGTGTGGTCCAAGGGAAAGGCAGTGGTAGTACGACTACTGCGCTGCTAGAGGCAAGAAAGAGAAGAGGCAAGCCTGCCGGTCCCGACTTTCTCTCTTGTTGCTCAACTCCCGGAAGAGAAGAGCTACGTAAAACCAGACGAGCTCGTAACTAACCGCAGAGAACCTCCAGCCTAGGCTCTCTAAGAAAAACCACCGGGTCAGCGGAATGGTCTAGACAACTCGTGGATCCCAAAGAAGCGTAAAACCGAGTCGGCTCGAAGAAAACACGTACAGAAGACTGGGATCCTAGACCCACGCTCTCAGAGTCCGCTACCCAAGCCTGAGCGACCTCATCTCTAGCTCAGGTGAGGGTCACCGCGCCCCTCGCACAGTCGGAGTAAGAGTCTCCACGACTGGCCACATGTGACATCACCATTTCTTTTATTTTCATGTTTCACACTAAGTGTACAATTTCTTTGACTTATTTCACATCTACAAGTTATCGGTCTTAGACCCGAACTTGTTCTATAAGAACCTCAACTGATCCAAGGTCAGGGATACAGACCTGTTATGATAGTCTCTCTCAGCTCCCACTGAAGAACATCTATCTTATGATCTTGGCTATCTTATCGGGAAACATCTTTCTTTCCTACGTCCCAAAAGATTCACAAAAAACCACAAAGATCTGGCTACCTATTAGAGGAAGACTTGCTACATGGCAAGTTCAGTCTTATTTTCATGTATGATAACCACATATATATCATTAAGTTCATCCCCAATTTCATAACCCATAACATGTGTTTCAAACCCACCTTTACAAGTAACAAATATACTAAGGCATACTCTAAAATGGTTACTAGTAGGGGTTTACCCTTTCAAAGTTTATCATACCAAAACAGTGGCAATGTGCGTGTACACTACATATTAATTCAAGGCATCTAATCCCTTTAATTTCACACCCAACTTCATGGGCTTAAAGACACAAAGTTAATCATTCAATTGACTTGAAAGTCTAATATTTATAGGGTCATTTAGAGGGCACCACATGCTCCAATTATGCATCTGTTCTACATATAAATCTATGTGTACAACAATCATATAGCTGCAAGGTGGGTATCTGTCGAGGAGAGAAATAGAAAATAGACGACCCACGGGAGATGGAGCGACGCTCGTGGTGACCGAAGGTGCTTGGAGGGAACGGCGGTGCGTGCGAGGTTGCCGACAGGCGGGGAGGCGGAGTCAACATTGAGAAGGAGGTCGGGGTTGGTGCGTGGGTGAAGGTCTCGCATGCTAAACCGGGGAAGCGGTGCTTCCGCTGTGGAACGCGAGGTCACATCACCTCCGCGTGTCGAGCGCCACCCCGGTGCTTCCTTTGTGGCAAGGTGGGACATCGCATGTCTTCTTGCTGGTCTTCTGCGGCTGATGAAGGCAACAGGAATCGCTTGGGATGGCATCGCTTGGGCTCGCAGCGCCCGGCGACGCGTCGACGTGTCGAAGGTTCGCATGGAGTCAGAGATTCTCGCTCGTTTGCGCAAGTTGTTGGTAAAGGTGGTGCAATCACGGAGGAGCTGGGTGGTGGTCCTGGACCGGTGGGGGGGGGGGATACGCAGCCTTTCTGCTCCCGTTATGACGTGGGAAGTGGGTCGGGAGTTCCTCCTGGGTCGGAGGTACCTGTGCTTGGGAACTTGGAGGCTGCTGCTGTGTTGCGCAGGGAACGTTTGCATGACGAACTTGGAGGCGGGGATGTGGTGCGGGGGGAGCGTTTGCTTGAGACGAAGATGGTTGGGGTGGCACATCAGGGAGCGGGGGTGCATGGAGTCAGGTCTCTGGAGGGCTCGCATGTTGCTCCTGCAGAGCACCTCGTTGCTGTGGGTGTCATGCTAAGGCCTGGCGTCGGATGGGAGGCCATTTGTGCGGCTACGCTGGGATTCTTGGGCGAAGACTTCTCCAAGGATTTCGTCATCTTGGACACGTCTAGATGTTGTGTTCGTGGGCTCTCCCCGGTGCAACGGGAGAACCTCCTTCGTCATTTCGGTGATGCTGATGTCAAGTGGCGGCGGCTGCGGGTGGCGGATGGTGCAGCTTCCCTCTCGGAGGTTTGTGTGGCGGAAGTTCGGGGGGTGCCATTCCTTTCCCGCACGGTGCATGCTCTATCGAAGGTTGTCGGCCGCTGGGGGCAAGTCTTGGCTGTTCTTGACGATGGTCTCACGCCAGGTGCCGATTGGACATGTGCGCGGATCCTCATCGAGTGCTCTCCAAGGTTTCTCTAGTCTATGGCTGGCAAGGTTCTCTTCGAGAGGTTGTCTCTGGGTCGCTGGACCTTCAAGGTGGAATTCCTTTTCTTGCCGTCGGCGGCGGCGCCAGATTCTTCACCGTCTCCCACGGCTGCGCGAGGTGGTTGGTCGGACTCTCGGGCAGGGCTTGACGGTTGGGCTTCTACTAGCCACGTGTCCACTTTCAGGGATGTTTTTGAAGCGACGCCAGGGGAGGGCAACGGTTAGGGGGTATCGTCTGAGGCCCCTTGGGACGCGCGTGCGTGTGATGGCAGCCAAGATTTGGTGGCATTGGACTTTCTCGAGGTCGATACGCATCCCTCACTTCCTTCCTTTCTGTCGGCGGATTCTTTGCATCTGGACTTCTCGCGGCACGTGTCAAGGCTCCCAATGCTTCCAACTCTCGGATCCGGTGCTATCTGTACTTGGGCCACTTCGCGGGTTATGCCCGACCCGGTCGTGGTTTCGGAGCCTCTTTTATGGACAACCGATTATCTGTGTCCCCAGCCCATTGCTTCGGTGGCCTACTCTTCGTCGGCCCATCTGGAAGAAATGCTTTCTCCTCCCAGCGTGCTGCCGACTACCTCCTCATCCTCTCAGGGCGATCCTCCTGCTTCTCTGGCGCATGCGGGTGCCGTTACGATTCTCTCCCCAGTCTCTCAGGGGATGTCCTCTCCTCGAGGATCAGCGGCTGGTGGAGGGACTCCTGGGAGTGCGCTGGCTAGCTCCTCTGGTGGAGCTCCTGCTTATTTGCCTGTGGGGAATTCTCCCCCATCTCGATTTGGTTGAAGCTACAGTCGAAGACGGCCTTCTCGCCTTGGAGACTCTTTCATTTCTTCTTGTCAGACGCAGCGCGAGGCGGTGGCGGAGGCGGCAGGCCTCTCCCCAATTGGGGGACGATCTCTTGGTGGTTTATGATGATTTTCTCCTGGCTCGTTTGTGGACTCGGGGCCCCTCTTGGTGTTAATGAAGATTTTGTCCTGGAATGTCCGTGGTCTTGGGGACCTTGACTGAAGGCGCGCTTTGGGGACGCGTCTCGTGGAATGGGATTGCGACATTGCTTTTATTCAGGAAACAAAACTGTCGGCGATGGATGACGCTTTGTGGAGGTCCTTCGGTGCTGGCCATATGGATGTCTTTCGCTCCTTGGATGCGATTGGCGTGGGGGGCGGAATAATTGTCGCTTGGCGTTCTTCGCGATTCTCCTTCTCATCTATGCGGGTTGGGCGACACTCCCTCTCTGTGGTTTTGACCTCGTCTGATTCTAATGCTTGCGTGGCTTTTACTTGTATCTACGCGCCTACTTGTCATATCACTCGCCGCGAACTTTGGGAGGATTTACGTGAGGACGCTCACGCTTTTGGGGACATTCCATGGCTTTTGGGGGGTGACTTCAATGTCACATTGCTCTCGCACGATCGCCCTCGTGGCCGGGGGGGGGCAGGATCCGGGATCAGTTGATTTTATGGATCTCATTCGAGACTTGGCCCTGGAGGGGCTCGTGCCCAATGATATTTCTTACACTTGGCGGAATAATGCGTCCAGATCGCGGATCGACAGATTCTTGGCAAATATTCGCCTGATGGAGGTCTTTCCTTTATGCGCGGTGTCCTCTCGACCGCGATCTTTTTCTGACCACAACCCCATTATTTGGGATTCTGGGGATGATCATCGTCCTCGCGGCCTCTTCCGATATGAGAGGTGTTGGCTTCTCGAGCCGGGTTTCAAGGACCTCGTGCGAAACCACTGGGTTCAGACCACGTATACGGGTAGTGCGGCCCGACGCTTTGATCATAAACTTTCATCGCTCAGAAAGTTGTTGGCTTCTTTTAAAAGGGATTCTCGTCAGGCACGTATTGCCACTCGCAAGGAGGCTGACGAAGTGATAATGCGATTGGACCTCGTTGAGAACGAGAGGGATTTGCTTCCGGATGAGCTGGCTGCGCGTGCTGCGGCTGCGAACCGGGCTAAGGTGGAGGACCGGAAGAGGTCGATCGAATGGCGCCAGCGTTCACGGGTGCGGTGGCTTAAGGAAGGGGATGCGAACACTGCTTTTTTCCACAGGATTGCTAGTGACAAATGACGTGCCAATTCTATCTCTTCTCTTATGGTCAATGACTCTCTCATCCAGGGGGAGAAGGAGATGGGCGAGGCCCTGGGGGATTATTTTAGGGGCGCGTTTGGGCGCCAAACACCGCGGACGTGGAGATGGTCGGGGCGTGGGGCATCCACTCTTTCACCGCTGGACGCGGTGGCACTTATCAGACCTCTTTCTATGGAGGAGCTCAAGGGGGCTGTATGGGATCTCAATTTAGATGCTGCACCGGGTCCCAATGGCTTCCCCGTGTCTTTTTACAGGGACTTTTGGGACGTGCTTGCTAATGACGTTATGGACGTCGCGCGCGATTTCTGTGAGGGTAACCGTGGCTTTGATAAAATCAACAGGGCTCTTATTGTTCTTATTCCAAAGTCTCCCTCGGCCAATCGAATTGAGGATTTTAGGCCGGTATCCATATCCAATGCCATTTACTTAATCATTGCTAAGGCTCTGGCCAGGCGGCTCGCTCCCCTCCTCGACTCGCTCATCTCGCCTTCACAGGCCGCCTTTGTTCGCGGAAGGTAAATCGGTGATTGCTATGCGGTGGTGTCGGAGATTATTGAGGCGTGGCACAAAAATTGTACGAAGGGGATTCTTTGGAAGATTGACTTTGCGAAGGCTTACGATACCCTTGATTGGCGATTTCTGTGGTCGGTACTTAAGAGGAGGGGGTTTCCATCGACTTGGATCTCCTGGGTGCGGCGCTGTGTGACCACAGCTGCCCTTTCCGTTCTTGTCAATGGGCGCTCGGCTGGGGGCTCCTTCCAACCCCGAAGGGGGGTGCGGCAGGGGTGTCCCCTTGCTCCCCTATTATTTGTTTTGGCGGTGGATGTCTTGCCTCGCATGATTGATGGTGTGGCCGCGGCTGGGCTCACTCGCGGCTGCTCCTTTGGCCCCTATCATGTCCCACTTATACAGTTTGCTGATGACACTATCTGCTTCATTGAGGGTGGCACCTCCAACGTCTCGAGTATGGCTATCACCCTACAACTATTCAGCGAGCTATCGGGCCTCCTCATTAACGGGAATAAGTTCAAGGTCGTTCCTTTCTCTACGCCGCCGGCGGAGGTTGGGGATTGTGCGTGGCTGTTAGGCTCTCCTCCAGGCGACCTCCCTTTTGATTATCTGGGCCTGCCTTTGACGGTGGGCCGCGCTCGCATTCGTGATTGGCGGGCGGTTGTGGAGAAGATGGAGGCTCGGTTGGCCGGGTGGCGCGCGGCTCTTCTATCACGGGGTGGTCGGTTAGTTGTACTCAAATCCGTATTATCTTCGATCCTAATTTACTTTTTATCTGTGCGTGGAATGTCAAAGGGGATCCGAACAAGGTTGGAGAAGTGTATGCGGGGCTTCCTTTGGGGAAAGAAGGGGGATGGGAGAAGGGGAGTGCATCTGGTGGGTTGGGATGAGGTTACGCGGCCTAAGCGGGAGGGGGGCTTGGGCGTGAGGCGGGTGGAGGTGGTGAACGATGCCCTTTTGCTCAAATGGGCGGCTAGGGTATGGGGTCGGGAGGAGAACTTCATGCTTAATTGTTTGAGAGAGGCGGTGGGGGTCGACATGATTTCCGCTTCTCGGGGCCAATTACAGGGTCACTCTTCATCTTTTTGGCGTGGCGTAGTTGATGCCCTTAATCGCAACCGATCATTCTTTAAACCTATGCTCGGCGATGGGAATTCGTTTCGCTTCTGGGCGGATGATTGGACCGGGAGGGGTGCTTTCCAGGACTTATACCCTCGGTTGTTCGCATTGGTGGTTGACAAAGACGCTACCGTGGCCTCTTGATGGGACGGTGGCTCTTGGTGCCCTTCGTTTGCAGCTAATTTTTCGGACCAGCGTTTGGAAGACTTCATCTCTCTCATGGCAGCTCTCGCGGACGCTTCCAAGCCTACTATTGGCTGTGATCATTTGGTTTAGGGAAGGCTCGTTCTCTACCAGAAAGGCATACCCGACTCTTCTTCCTCCCACTGTCGGGGATGACGCAACCTTCTTGCGTGATTGTAGATTCTTTTGGGGACTCAAGCTCCCCGAGCGCATTGGCATATTCCTCTGGCTCTTTCGGCGTGGTAGACTGTTAACTCGTGACCGCTGTGCAATTATGTTTCCCAATGCCTCACGCAACTGTGGCCTTTGTGACACGGAGACGGAAACTATAGAGCACCTTTTCTTTCACTGTGGCTGTGTCCGTGGCCTTTGGGACGACCTGGGCTGGCTCAACTTCTCAACCTTAGTTTCGTTCTGCGAAAGCTTGGTGAACTCTACGGGCCGATCTCGGGTGGATCTGCTGGATACGATTGCGCGGGTATGGAGCACTTGGATGGGAAGAAATGAAGCTCTTTTTGCTCGGCAGAGGTTCTACACGGAGAATATACGTATTTCGGCTTCGCGCTTCCTTCTTGATTGGTCTTCTGGGTAGGGTGTTCTTTTTGTAATGGGGGGTATCTCATCTTCGATACCTTCCTCTTTTTGTTTTTTCGGCTGCTGTTCGTCTTTTATCTTGTAAGTACTTCTTTAACTCCCTTATTAATGCATTGGGGCGAGCACCGTTGAGTGCCTCCCCCTTTTTGAGCGTAAAAAAAAATCATATAGCCGCAAACATAAGGCAATTCAAGGCATCAAAATTCTCCCAATTGCTCAAGCAAAGTTATAGCTTTCAAGACAACAAAATCCACTAACAAATCATGCTTAAAGATCATCAAAACAGTGGTCAATATCCAATCAAAATCATTAATGTTCACAATGAATTGCAAGTGTGCACAGTATCATATAGCAGTGCATCAATAGCCAAAACCATCAATTCATCCACTCTTAATCCCCCTCCTTTATGGGATTAAATCATTAATTGATTACCCATTTCAATATAAGGAGAACTTGGGGACTTGGGGTTTTTAAAACCCACTAAAGGATGCATAAAAATTGGATCAAAACATGCATTCAGCAACTGAAATTCGGCCACAGCAAGATCCATGAACAACAACCAATTTGGTCTCAAAATCACCACCAAAACCAATCCAAATACATGGATTTCATGGGTATTGTATCCCTCATATATCCAGAAATCAAATCCACCAAGGGGGTTCTAAGAAAATTTCCAAAATCATGCATGTCCTCAGCCATAATGCAATAATTTCAAATCTGAAACATTCAGTGGCAAGCATAATAACAACAGTCATAAACTCCTCAAAACTCATCATATTTCGAAACCAAACCCATGGATTGATGGTTAACATGAAGGAGTATCTGTCAACAAGTAAATCCACTCAGGGGGACATGAAGAAACTCCCCAAAACCATCATGAATCTCGGATTTTAAGTGCATGGACAGATCTGAAAACATTCAGCTACTTGTATATGAACAACAGCCAAATCATTTCCAATTCACCTCAAATTTCAAATAAAAACCATGGATCTTAGGCCAACTTAGTGGAGATGCAATCAGCAAGCAAATCCACTCAAGGGAACTCAAAGAAGATCCCCAATTCATGAAAAATCTCGGCCAACATTCAGCAAAACAAATCTGAAACATTCAGCAAAACCGTCCATGTACAGCAACCATAAAAGCTCATAATCACATGCAAATTCGAGTCCAAAACCATGGATGGAAGGCCAACTTAATGGAGTATTAATCAACAAGTAATCCCACCAAAGAGGGCTCAAGAAAAATCCCAAAAGACATGCACAACTCGGATTTGAAGAACAATAACCAGATCTGGACACACACAAAACCGTACACTCACAGCCTACAAAACCCAAGTTTGATCAACAAAATCTCCAAAACAAAGACTTAATTCAAGACCTGGGTTATAAGTGGTAGGAAATCCACAAAATGGCAGCAAAGGGGGACTTAATTTGTACCTCAAATTCAAGCTTCAAGGGCTTGAAGAAGAACACTCCAAGAACAAGTGTAGAGCAGTCCACACCTTGGGCTTCAAGCTTGGATTTCGCTTCTTCTTTGGCCCCTGATCTTACATGCAATGCAAGATCCAAGATCCTCTCCTCCACAGCTTTGATTTGAGCTCTTGAAACTCAAATTTGGATGAGAAATGGGGAGTGGATCAAAGAAAGAAGGTGGAGCAAAGAGGGTGGTCGTCCATGGCTAAGGAGCTCTAAGTTCTCAAGAATAAGAAGATGAAGAGAGGAGATTAAGTGTGGCCGAAGTGGGCGTTTAGGTGGGTTTATAATCCTTGGGTAATTTGCAACATAAACCCACAAACTCCTCATATTTGCACTTAAGGCCCACCTATGAATAGTAACCCATACTTAGTCACTAATCCTTACTTAGCCACTTAATCCCATTTAGCCACAAATGGCATCTCAAAATCCCATCAAGCTCAGTAATGATTCATCATCTTGGACTTAGTTAGTCATTAGGATTTAGGGCTGTTACAGTTTTCTTATTTTTCTTTACATTCTGTTCTCCTATGTAATTTACTAATAGGTCTCTCCTCTATATAAGAGAGTTTAGGGTTCCAAGGAATAAATAATTTCGTTCTTTTTTCCCAACAATAACCCTTCCGAGTTCTAGAGTACCGGACAAAGACACATTTGACATCTCTAGGTGAGAGCTTGTCAATCCCTGGAGACAACTGATGGACTAATGCAACAGACCCAAAAACACGAGGGGTGAGGGAAAACAACTCCTTGTCAGGAAAAACAAGGGGAAAATGTATCTTCTACCCCATCACCAACGAGGGCATACGGTTCACGACATAACATGCCGTGAGAACGGTATCACCTCAGAATGAGTGCGGAGCATGACTCTGAATAAGGAGGGTACGAGTGACATCAAGTAGGTGATAGTTTTCTTTCTGCTACACCATTCTGTTGAGACATATAAGTGCATGATGTTTGATGAAGAATATCATGAGATAAAAAGAATTGAGAGAGCATACGAGTACAAAATTCCAACATATTATCAGTTCTCACAATTTTGACATAGGTGAAAAAACATTATGCACTTCTTTAATGAAATTTGTAATTGTACTACCAACTTATGATTTATTTTTCAATAGAAAGACCCAAGAATGATGACTAAAATCATCCACAACAACTAAAAAAATATGTGTAACTGATGACCAGGAACACGGCTTGGGCCCCAAATGTCGACATGGAAGAACTCATAAGGGGAGGGAAGGCGGACTGATGATGCTTCCCTAACTGACATGCCTCACAATTAAATGATGAGCGGGTTGAAATTTGGGGAAGGATTTGACACAGTTTCTGAAGCGGAAGATGACCGAAGCGCAAATGCCATAGGAAGGGGGAGACCGGTCCATTGGAATGGGAGGATAGTCTAGCATACAGTGTTTGGACCAATCGATAGATGCCGTCTTGCTCACGACCACAACCAATCAACCTACCCGTAAGGATATCTTGAAACACAAGAGATGATGGAACAAATATCGCTCGATAATATAGATCCTTAATAATCTGGCTAATAGACATTAAGTTCATTGAGAAATCAGGGGCATGCAAGTTATGCAACACATTTTGCAACCACATCGAGGGCATCAAGGTGATCCCCCTCTGTCCTGTGATCGGGGAATGAGTTCCACCAGCTATTTCCACAGTCCTTCATGGAGAAACGTGCCTATATGCTATGAGCTGATCTCTATCTCCACACAAATGATGTGTTGCACCAGAATCTATGATTCATTCTCAAATATCTGAACCATGATAAGAAGTAGAGACATGAATACTACCTGAGGTACTCGCTCCTGCAGTAGCAGCAGCAATGTCCGAGTTATTCTCTGAGCCATGTAAGGGGGTGCTAGCTGGGGGCATGATGTCTCTCAGTCGAGACACAAGCTCATCATATCTCTGATTTGATGTGGATGAAGCGGCATAAGGCTAAACCTGCTCTGCTACATGGGAGGACGCTGGAATATAATTCTTGGAGTAGCATGTATCTTTTGCATGACCAGATCGGTGACAATAGGTACAAGGTGGTTCACGACCACATCCACCTCTACCACGTGGTCCCCGTCCATGGAACTGAGATTGACCACCTCTTCCACGAGAGGCCACCATGGCAGAGGAATTCGGCGATGTAACATGAGATGAAATGTTGATCCGACTTAGTCTGCGGAAGGCCTCCTCCATAGGATGTAGTAGCATCTGCATTATCTGGGAGGAAGCGACCTCGTACTGTGAGTCAAGAGAGGCCAAGAAGACACCAATTATCATGGCATTGTGATATGCTTTCAACTGCTCTGGAGTAGCCGTGAGGCATAAAACTATGAAGCTTTTCAAACATCCCGCGCAAGGCAGTATAGTGAGCATGCAGAGGTTGTCCATTCTTCTTTGTAGTGAAGATGTCATAATGAAGCTGCAGAATTTTTGTTTCATTCTTTGCCTGTGAATATGTGGCAACAAGTATATCCCACATGTCTTTGGCAGTGGCCTGGTGTAGGACATCGTTTGCAATCTCTGGTACCAAGGTACCAGACAACCAGACTTGTGTAAATGCATCATCAGCCTCCCATGAGGCATACATCTGTCATCTCCGTCAGCTCTTGGTAAGAATATGCTTCTAACCCATCAACTTCTTTAGCCTCATAAACTGCATGGCCCAGAATCATAATTTGACCCATCCATCTTAACTATAGGTGCGAGACCTCTGAAGGCGCCTGTGATGGGGATATGTACCTTGCTTTCAGACATGTTGCTTGACGATGAAGACTAGGTAGTAGACTAGAAAATGTATCGTCTGCACTGGCATGAGGGGAATTGGTTGCATGTGCAGACTCAAACTGCAATCAATCCTTTCAATAAGAAAATCCCGACGCAGGCACAAAGAGAGGGAGATGCAGTGACACTGGCTGCTCTGCTCGCTCGAGAGGTGCGGCATGTCGGGGTTGTCGCATGCACAGTTGCTGTCGTCGATGCAGCGACACTGGCTGCTCTGCCTGTAGGAGAAGTGCAGCCCACAGGAGCTGTTACAGGTGCATGTGAGGCGACCCTGACTGCAGGCGAGACGCGGAGAGGTGCTCCGCCCGCAGGAGAGAAGAGGTGCAGCGCCGGCCGCACGGAGGAACGATGGTAGCCACACACGCACGAGAGTGCAAGAGGTGGGGTTAGGGTTTTGGGTACGAGAGCTTCGGTTTAGGACTGCCACTCTGATACCATGATGGGAAAAATAAGAGATCTGTCTATTCATCTGAGCCCTAGACTCTCTTATATAGAGAAGAGACCTATGGGCAAATTTCATAATGCTTACAAAAAGAAAGGACAATGGATAAAAGAGTACAATAACATGTAAATATATTTCTACATGCATCAAACGACCCCTTCTCTTCTTCACATACAACTAGGGTTCCTTGGAACCTATCGTCGCCCGAAGAAGTACCGTCTATAGAGCTTGGAAACTTGAAGCAACACCACCTGGGGAGTGGGAAACACTGTGTGGGAGAGGAGGGTAGGCCCTCATCACCGTGTTTCGAGGGATTCGACATCGGCCAAGATGAGGCCTTTGATATGTGATCTTGAGGTGGGGTTGACGTCACTATGTCCTAATCACGAGGGGAAAGAAGTCGGGATGGAGGTGTTGCTGTAATCGCCCGATGGGGGAGGGGTCGTCGATGACTCGATGCATGCTGATAGCCATCGAGATCGCAGTACGGGGGAATCTCCTTGGTTTTGGGGAATTGGTTACGCGTAGGGACTGGTTGTGCCTAAAGCATCGTCTCGGGTCTTTGTGCATGGAGCATCAACTCAATGAATTTGGGTGGGTTCTTGCGCCTGGTTGGGGGGATCACATCTTGTTGAATGTTTGGCGAGACCAGGCGACCAGAGTAGCATTGCAAGTGAAGGAAATTGTTGGATTCGCGTCGATCGAAACCCTCTTCTTCTTCTTCTTCTTCGAGAACTGTGCGTGAACTCTTTGAATAATAAAGATCTTGAAATTTGAAAGATGTGCATGTGTTGTGCTTGGAGCCCTTGCCAAAGGAGGTGCCTGCTGCCGTGCAAGATTAGGGTTCCAGGAACCCTAGTTTTTCTTCTCAAACTGATCCTGGAGATCAATGAACATGAACATAAATATTAATTTTCAAGAAATAAATAATGCGGAAGCAGAATCAAGGAACATAAAAAAATATAAAAGTGGAACGATCAGATTATGCGTGGAACACTATTCCGTGAGGAACATGATGAAACTACGGGAGAAGGCCTCAAAGAACGGGATCATCTATTGTAAATCTCTCAATGAATACAAGGGATGTGGGGCTTCTTATATAGTCCGACCAGAGTCCCACTTATAGATGATGTGGTACTAAACATGAGTGGAGTATAAATGGATCTTAGAGATCTAATTACCCATCTATTAAATACTCTCACACAATCATTTTAGCATATTCCATAATATCTTTAATGCCACCATTGTACTCCATGTGTCCATGTGGACAAATACCGCGTTCTCGAGTCTTGCGGCTTCCTATGAGTAAAACATTGTAACTTCAACAAGCTTCAAGGGATCAAATCGAATGAATGTTATAATTTTATCTATTAATCCAACAAATTTGATCTATAAATTTATCTGAATATGCTACACGACAACTTTCATAACTAATACGTTTCAGATCTCGTAGTCGACCCATCCACATCAAGGCCTTAAATGTCGGTTTCGGTCACCATTTCGGTGACGACCAAAACAGAATTTCGATGGAATTTCGGTCAATTTTCGATCGAAATTTCGATCGTTTCGGTCATTTTTTGTACTAGGACCCTCATATTTCGGTCATTTCGGTCATTTCGATCGAATTTCGATTTCGACTGGATATCGATATTCGACAGAAATTCGACCGAATTTCGCTGAAATTTGAGGCCATGATCCACATGCCAAAACACGAGTTCCATTGCCATTCTCAGAAAAATGATAATACACAAGTCTCACGAGAATTGTTGTAAATGTGGAACAAAATGCTTTCAATTTACAATACATGCAATATACAATGTGGATCAAATTGTATTTAATATCCTACAACTATATATAAAGCCTATACAAACCAAAATGGACAAATTGTATTCACTAGATATTGTAACATAAGAAAACACAATACCCGAGGGCTTTGAAGTGGGAGATGATGAAGCTACACAGACCTACTGCTGGGATGGGGGAGGGCTAGCCACCACCACACTGGATGAAGGAGAGGATGAGAGGAGCAACGTGGATGAAAAGGGGGACAACACCAGTTGGGTTATAAGGGAAACAAGGAGGGAGGACAACAGCAATAGAGGAAGCCTACTGCCGAGGAATGGGTGAGGGTCGAAGATGCCCATGATATTCAATATAAAACCGCCTCTTGAAGATGTAGCTCTTATTATAATAACATAAATCCGCCTTTTGAGGGAGGGGGGGTGCTGTAAAACCTAAATTGTCTCTTTAAAAGGTGACATAGTTACAATGTCCGACAAAAAGTGTTTTGCAAAGTACATGGCAAATTTCTTTTTATATGTATGTCACAGACATATTATCCTCTTTTTTACCAGGTTCTATTAGGATTAATAGGCTTTAAGAGGTTTCGTAGATTAACGGAATACTCATGTTATTACTTTGTGGACTAAAAGTAGCTAGAAATAAGTCCTTGTTATGGCTGCAAGGTATGGTTTTCTTTATTTAGTTTTTACCATGTAAGGATCTTAAAATTTTGACCATTCATATGATTTTTGAATTTATTTATTTATTTATTTTTCTTAAATGTGTTAACATTTGGATAAGAAGTTAAGTTAGGTAGCATTCTCTAGTATTTGGAAACTTTCTTGTCTTGTATAGAAACTGACATTTGTTTTTACCAAACTATTTAGCAGGCGAGATAAATGGGTGCTTGAGTTTGTTGATTTTGGTGGTGAAACAAGGAGAGATGTTTGGTATGCTTTTATTAAAGAGATTATTTCGTTATATGACTTCTTGCGTGAATATGGACCCGATGATGATGATTCTTCTATTTGGGATATATACGGTGCTAATAAAGGGCGAAGTGCAGCCATCAATAGTGTTGCTAGTAGCATTGCGAGACTGCAAGCACTGCAATTTATTAGGAAGCTTTCTGAAGACCCAGCTAAATTGGTGCAATTCTCGTATTTGCGAACGGTGCCATATGGTGATATTGTGCTTCAGACTTTAGCTGTGAATATTTGGGGTGGGCCATCCCTTAAACAATTTAAACAAGAAGAATTAAAATCCGGTCAGTTGGTGAAAGGTTCAGATCACCGTTTCACTGATACTGCTTATATGGTTGACATAGATGGAAGTGTATATCTGCGCAAATGGATGAGATCATCTTCTTGGACATCAAACTCATCCATAAATTTCTGGAAGTACGTACCAGACCAAAATGGCATTGTTTTGAGTAAAAATCTCATTGTGGGTGATCTAAATCTTGTAGAAAGAGCAGCGGCTATTTGTAAAGAAAAAAGTCATATAGTGGAAAAGACCCAAGCCTCAATTGATGCTGCTATGATCAAGGGGATTCCAAGCAACATAGATTTGTTCAAGGTTTGCGCTTCCTTTTTGAGCTTGTTCATCAGTTATTTTTTGATAATTAATGCAGGTGATGCAAGTCCAAAATTAATCCGTATGTTTTTAAGTTCTACACTTGTCTCAACCGTCTTCATTTTAAATATTTATTTGGTGTGCCCAATTGGTGGTTATATTGAGTATAGAGCAACCAGTCCCGCATACCTATTTGGCGTAACTGCAGCAAGGCTTCTCTGTATTCCATTTGGTTTATTATCGTTTTTTATTCAATAGGTAGATTGCTATCCATAATGTTCATTTAATCACTAGCATGATAAACCATTGCTTTGTTATAAAAATACATAATTGAAAAAAACCAAATGCGATATCAGAGAATTGTGTAATTCTCACGAAGTTTCTGTTTATTATTTGTACCTTCCATAAGTAGGTAATATTTAATGAACTGTGGAAATATAAAATAGAATGCATCAAATTAAAGAACAGGTAAAAAATATGAATTCACATGGTTCGACAGGTTGGATCTTGGTATTAGCTTTCTCAAAGAATACAAAAGATGTGCGGCTTTTTACACAGTCCCTCGTACACACCTAAGTTTCCACCACTAGACAATGTGCAACTACTAAACACTCGAGTGCTTAAATCGAATCTGGACAATTGCAATTTCCTATTTGACTAAACTCTTTACTATTCTCAACAAACTCCATTTACTTTTTGTAGACCATAATTATTTGTCCTTATTTCTATTGTTCCTGAGTGCTCCCGACTTTTGATTTTGCTAGAAATTTTCTCTTTTGTATGTTTTTTCATTTTTATATTATATTTTTTGTGCAAATTTTCTTTTCTAGTGAAGTCTCCCCTATCTGTAAGAGACTCTCGAGGCTGTGTGAAATACAAGAATTTGATTTCATTCCCACATGGTATTTGAACGATGATTCTAAATGACAATATGATACCTTACGAATAGAAATCATTCCTGCTATCCACTACAAGCATTATTCTCGTCTTTCTCTAAATTTCTATCTAGGGTGCTATCTCTTTTAGCAGCCCAGCCCTTATCCTCTCGAATCTGTAGTCTCACTCTCCAACCCTTGATGAGGTTGGTACTCGATGCCTTAGGAGAGTGACCTAGTTTCTACGCCTCTGTGATGGTCCTTGAACATCCATGAGGTAAACTGACAATACCCTTTGTTTGCATAGCCATTACCTTGACTTCAATTAAGGTCCTCTGAGCTGGTTCGAGGTGTTCTTCTCCAACTTCATAGTATAAGAGAGGCTTGTTCCGAGGTCCATATACGAGATGACTCATTTCTTAGTTTCTTTGTTATAGACTATGTTCATTTTTAAGATCGATATATAGGAGATGAACGCCTTCGGTTATTCACTGTGAGAGAAGCGATCTTCCATCCTACCCTCCAGCATGACCTAAGATGCATAATCATCATCATCATCATTGGTGTGAAAGTACTCTAAGGAATGGAATGAGATAAGTTATTCATGGGTCAGTGTTTCTTATATAGCATTGAAACCCTAAAACCTAAGGATTTTAACCCTACGAACCCTATAAACTTTTAAATTACTTTCTCGACTTTTGAAATAACGTAATTCCTCCCTCGACCCATAAACTTGCTCTGTCTTACCCCGCAGACCTTGTTGTTACTTTTACTTTTACTTGAGTCAATAACATGGGTTAATATAACCATGGGTGCATTGGATGGTGGATCTTCCACCTCATCAAATCTTTCTTCTTCTTCCCCATATCCTCCTCTTTTCCTTCCTTTCTTTATTTTCTCTCTCTTCACCACATCTCCGTCCGTCCACCAAATCACATTTTTTTCTATTTTCATGGATAATCCATGACATTCGAGCACGAAAATGTTTTTTTTAATTGGGATGCATTCTTGAATCGATTTATCAATTTTTTATTGTAAATAAATACATTGCAACTCTCCTCTCCAATCTGAAGGACGGAGGAACAATGGGAGGAGGTGGTGGAGGGGGAGGGGGGAGGAACAAGTGGAGGAGGAGGCAATGGAGGAGGCGAGGGCAGAGGAACAAGGGGAGGAGGGGGAGGCGGTGGAGGGGACGGCTCCTGCTGCAGGCGGAGGTTGGAGAGGAGGGTGGCGAGGGTGAAGGAACAAGGGGAGTAGGGTGGTGGGGGCGGAGGAACAAGGGAAGGAGGGGGAGGTGGTAGAGGGGGTAGTTCCTGCTGCGGGCGGAGGCACGGAAGGAGGGTGGCCAGGGCGGAGGAACAAGGGGAGGAGGGGGAGGCAGTGGAGGGGGCGGCTCCTACTGCGGGCGGAGGAAAGGGAGGAGGGTGGCAGGGGCAGAGGAATAAGGAGAGGAGGGTGGCATAGGCGGAGGAACAAGAGGAGGAGGGGGGCAGTGGAGGGGACAACTCCTTTTGCAGACAGAGGCAGGGCAAGAGGGTTGGGGGGGGGGACAAGGGGAGGAGGGTGGCGCGGTGGAGGAGCAAGCTTCTCTCCCTTGGCTTCATAGTCATCGTCCTCAAAGGCTACACCCACCCCGGTGACCGCATGCTCACCTGCATGATGCGGGGCCTGGACGTCATTGCAACCGTCGATCTTGGAGTCGTGGAGGAGGTAGAGGGTCGGCCATAGGAGGAAGAGGCATAAGTCGAGGAGATGGGTGGAGATGATTCTGGGTGGAGAAAGGGAGGTGATGAGGAGGGTGAGGGTGGAGAAAGGGAGAATGGCAGTCATTGTAATTTTTGCAATGTGAAAGGGTATTATATATAAGAAACTAACAGAATCCGGTTAGTTTTAACAGTCCAACTGATGAGAATTAACCGTAGGGTTTATGAGGTAAGAGTTTGCAAGTTTACGAAGTCGAGGGAGGAATTACATTGTTTTAAAGGTCGAGAAGGTAATTTACAATGTTTATAGGGTTCGTGGGGGTAAAAATCCCAAACTATAATAACACCGAAAAAAATATAATGAAGTCCTTAACAAGACTTCTAGAAATAAAAAAGCAAAAAAATATGGCAAATGCTAATGTCTAAATACGAAGAAACATCAATATCCCCCTCAAGTTGGATCATCCTATCGATAGTATCCAACTTGGAGGTCAACCGTGAAATGCGCTTTCTTGGAAGAGTTTTGATTAGAATATTTGTAAGTTGTAGCTCTGTAGAAATGTGAAGAGTAGTTATCTTCCTTTATGCATCACATTTTTGGCAAAATGACAATCTACCTCAATGTACATGGTGCTCTAATGGAAAGTTTCGTTTCTAGTCCCAAGTGCCCCATTGGATAGGGTTGCCAATACCGGGGTCGTCAATTCCTGCCTATCTTAATTCTTAATTTCGATTTATCATATCTCCCCATAGTTCATTCTCTGAGAATTTTCCCTGAATATATATGTTAGAAATCAAGAATGTTGAAGCGTAATATCGGAGAAATATAATAAACATAAACAACATCGGGATTTTTACGTGGAACCCTACTCCGTAAGGAGCGGGATGAAATTACGGGAGAATGCCTCAATGGGATGATGTTTTCTATTCACTTTTCTCATCTGATACAATGGTTGTGTGGCTTCTTATATATCCTCCATTGAGTCTCCAAGTCCCGTCGATAATCGGTGTGAGACTAAACATAGAGGGTATGGTAATTGGATCCTGGAGGGATCCAATTGCCCACTTGTACAATGGACACATACTCCAACACTCCCCCTCAAGTTAGAGCATGCATAGCTCAGTTTGGACACATAGAAAGAAATCTCAAACTCACAATACAAGTCACTACACGCAATACAACTCATCGCATCTACTATCGGGACTTTTTGGGACTTTACACTCCCTCTGTGAAGAGCTTCTTCGATCGATTGCCACTTCGTGGTCCATTTGGTTAGTTAGAAATGGTACAATCTTTACAAGTGATCGATTTTATTTCGGGAATGTTTTTATTCATGCTAAGATTCTCTTCAAATCTTGGCTTCTACAAATATTCTCCCCTTCATTCCGGTTTGATATATCTAGGGCGGACACTCTAGAGATATGTGTTATTCTCTGTTTGTACCTTTTCGCATTTTCTTTTTTTCCATGTTGAACTTTTCATGTATTTTACCCATAGGATACTTTGAGATCCTAGGGCGTATGGAATAACATAAGTCTCTCATTTTTCCCAACATGGTATCAGAACGACGGTCCTAGACCGGAGTTCTCAAACCAAACCCTAACCCTAACCTCCACCTTCGAGCCCTTCACGCCACACACATCACCACCTCGTGTGTCCCCGGTCTCGACCACGCTAGGCCCCGCGCCGCCCGGTCCTAGCCTTCTTCTCGGCGTAGCCCGGTCCCAACCTCAGCGCCGCGCCGCCCGGTTCCAGGCCTCTGCGCATTTCTGTGCACGTTTCAGCGCCGCTAGTCCTACGGTTGTGTTCCTGCGCATGATCTGGTGCGCGTGCAGCCCCTGCGCACGATCTAGTGCGCGATCTGGTGCAGTCCTAGCACATATACCGTGCTGCCCTAGCGTATACACCGTGCAGTCCTAGGCTCCTAGCGCGCGTGCGACTCCAGCATTCTTCTCGTGCACGTGCACCAATACCGGGTACTGTACATGCATATCAGCCATTACAGGAAGTGTGAGCAGTCACACATCCTAGGGTTTGCCTAACCCTAGGGTACCGTTGTAATAGAGAAGACTCTCGCTCGCGTTTCCAAGATAATGGGTTTGCTTGCTTGAGTCTACACATGCAACTAAACCCGTTAATGTCTGTGTAGACGATCATATCTTCAGTCTACTACCCTAGTCTTCCATTATCATAATGTCAGAGAGCAAAGCAGACATCCCATCTACAAGCGCCTTCAGAGGTCCATCGCCTATTGTGAAGATGGATGGTTTAAATTACGAACTGTAGGCAATGCAATTCATGAGTATGATGAAGTCAGCCGGTAAGAAGCACATTCTTACCAAAGAAGAGCCTACTGAGAAGACTGGGGTCAATGCCTCATGGGACGCAGATGATGCATATGCCAAGGTGTGGCTATCAGGAACCCTGGCAATTGAGATTGCCAATGATATTCTCCATCAACCCACTGCAAAAGCAATGTGGGATATTCTGGCCGCTACATATTTTCAGGCGAAGAATGAGACGAAGATTCTGCAACTCCAGCATGACATCTTTACTATCAAGTAGAATGGACGACCTCTACACTCATTGTACACATCTTGACGAGGAATGTTTGAGAAACTTTACAGCTTCATGCCTCTCACAGCCACGCCTGAGCAACAGAAGACCTATCAGAATGCCACTATGGTAGGAGTATTTCTGGCGGCTTTAGATCCAGAGTACGAGGCTGCACGTTCCCAGATCCTGGCGGATTCCACCATTCTTCCAATGGAGGAAGCATTTCACAGACTGAGCCGTATTACTGTTCCTTCATCCACTGCAAATCAAACCGCCTCAGCCATGGCAGCGAATCGAGGTCGTGGAGGTTATCATCAGTCCCGTGGTCGTGGACCTCGAGGTTGAGGGGGCCGTGTTCGGCCATCATGTACTTTTTGCCACCGTTCTGGGCATACTGAAGACACGTGCTACTCTAAACATGGATTTCCTGCTTCCGCACGAGTAGCTGAACAGATTGAGCCCCCATCTGCTTCATCTCTAGATCAACGCTTTGATGACCTTGTAGCCCGTCTGAGGGGCATTATTCCTCCATTTGGCCCAGTTGCATCAGTACCATCTTCTGACAGTCACCCCGATGTTGCTGCTTCTGCATCCACCATTACCTCAGGTAGCATTTATGCATTTACTAGCAGTAGTGGATCAGATACTTTAGAGTGGATTATGGACTCTGGTGCTACACATCATCTATGTGGTGATCAAGGACTACTTACATCATACCGACAGGTCCCTCCAGGCCAAACTGCGGTTATTGCCAATGGGACACATTCTCCTATCACTGGTTAGGGGGAGATTAGCCTGACACCTTCTATGCACCTCAAGAATGTGCTCCATGCACCTGACTTCTCTATGAATTTATTGTCCATAGCCAACTTACAAAGGATTTACATTGTCGAGCGATTTTTGATCCATCTTCTCTCATTTTTCAGGACATCCTTACGGGCAACGTGATTGGGAGTGGTTATGAGCAAGGCGGCCTATATCGTCTCAGTCGGACCTCTTATGCCGGAGCCTCCTCTCTAACTGCTGGATCTACCTCTCCATTACTGTGGCACTTGCGCTTTGGATATCTACCGCTTCAGAAACTGTGTCGTTTGTTACCCCAGGTCTCACCTCAGACGTCCATTCAATGTGAGGCTTGTCAGTTGGGAAAGCACCATCGATCTACCTTTCCCAGTCGTCAATGTCGGAGTAGTACCTCCAAGTTTGAGTTGTTTCATGTCGAATCTGGGGTCTTAGTCGTGTTCCTGATCATCGGGGACACATGTTTTATATGGTTATTGTGGATGATTTCTCTTGTGTGTCTTGGTTTTTTTTCTGTTAAAGAATAAATCTGAAGCGGGGAATATTATCATAAATTTCGTCAATGAAGTTCGTAATGTTTTTTCTGCATCCGTAAAGATAGTGAGAAGTGATAATGCCTTGGAATTTTGTACTCAAACTGTCTCCAATTATTTTTCAACTCAAGGGATTATCCACCAAACATCATGTGCCTATACTTCCCAACAAAATGGGGTTACAGAAAGGAAACATCGCCATCTACTTGATGTAACCAGGTCGCTTCTCATACAGAGTCATTCCCCTCATTCTTTCTGGGGTGATGCT
Organism: Ottelia alismoides; assembly: GCA_037367405.1. Classification (NCBI taxonomy): domain Eukaryota; kingdom Viridiplantae; phylum Streptophyta; class Magnoliopsida; order Alismatales; family Hydrocharitaceae; genus Ottelia; species Ottelia alismoides. The sequence continues at coordinate 64,538 of JAZKJV010000350.1, forward strand.
GTTCTAACGGCATGTTATCTCATTAATCATATGCCGTCATCTGTCTTAGGTGAGAAGATTCCTTTCTTCCTTGTTTTTCCAGACAAAGAATTGTTCTCCCTCACTCATCGAGTGTTTGGCTCGGTTGCCTTTGTCCATTAGTTGTCTCCAGGGATTGACAAGCTCTCTCCTAGGGCTGTCAAGTGCGTTTTCGTCGGGTACTCCAGAACACAAAAGGGGTATAAATGTTATGATCCATTGCGCAGGAGATATCTCGTTAGTGCTGATGTTACCTTTTTCGAGTCTGTTATGTACTTTTCTTCTACAGGTGATCGGTTGGTATCCTCTGGCACGACTGAAGCTATATACATGCCACCACCATCACCACCATCACCACCACCACCATCTCCACCTCCGGTTACCGTTCCTGTTTCCCCATTGCCATTCCGTACCCATAGGCCTGCTTCTGCTCATGGTCACCGCTCATCATCTAGCTCGCCTGAGGTATGTTCTGAAAATATTACCAATATTGATAGATCTGATGATTTCCCTGAGCAGGATGTGTTACAGAGGCCAAATGAGGAGGCAGGTGATTTGGATCTACCTATTGCACTTCGGAAGCAGAAGCGCAGCTGCACATCATATCCAATAGCATCTACTGTGTCTTTTGATCGCTTAACTGGAGATTTCAGGAGCTTTGTCAATGCACTATCGGCGGTGGAAATTCCACGAATTTACCAAGATGCGTTGAAGGATAGTCGATGACGTTTAGCCATGGAAGAAGAAATGGCTGCTCTTCAGTCAAGAGGCACCTGGAGCCTTGTTACTGCACCTAATGATGTAACTACAATGAGCTGTAAGTGGGTGTTTACAGTTAAGCAGAATGCAGATGGCATCATTGACAGATACAAGACACGCCTGGTTGCTCATGGCTTTACACAGACATATGGGGTGGATTATCTTGATACATTCTCGCCGGTTGCTCGCCATTCCACCCTACGGATCCTCCTCTTTGTTGCGGTTACTCGTGATTGGCCACTATACCAATTAGATGTCAAGAATGCATTCTTATATGGTGACTTGCAGGAGGAAGTCTACATGCAACAACCACCTGGTTTTGCTGTTGAGGGGGAGCATTCTAAGGTGTGTAGACTTCATAAGGCTATCTATGGCCTTAAGCAGAGCCCCAGAGCTTGGTTCCATAAGCTCTCAGACCTGTTTAAAAACAAGGGTATAGACGTTCCAATGCAGATCATTCCTTGTTCGTACAGAAGACACCCAGAGGTATTATTGCAATTATGGTGTATGTAAATGATATCTTGATTACAGGTGATGACGAACAGGGAATTCAGAGGGCGAAAGAAATGTTGGGTCGTGAATTTGTCATCAAGGACCTTGGAATTCTTAGATATTTTCTGGGACTAGAATTCGCCTGAAGTCCTCATGGGCTGGTAATGACCCAGAGGAAATATGTCACGGACCTGCTGAGTGAAACAGGAATGCTTGGTTTCCGACCTGCCACTACACCCATGGATCCCAACATGGAACTATATGATGACGACACTGATGAGGTGGATAGGAGAAGATACAGAGAATTGGTGGGCGAGCTTCTCTATGTTACTATTACCAGACCTGATATCTCCTTTGCTGTGAGTCGGGTGAGCCAGTTCATGGAGCAACCACGTCAGGTACATATGGATGCTATACATATGATACTCAGGTACCTTAAGTCATCTCCAGGTACAGGTCTGCTGTTTAAGAAAGACAATGAGATTACTATCTCAGCATGTGCATATGCAGATTACACAGGATGTCCTAAGGATAGGAAGTGGAAGTCCACCACTGGATTTGCTGTGCATGTTGGAGACTCTCTGGTCTCATGGAGAAGCAAGAAGCAAACGGTTGTAGCAAGATCCAGTGCTGAGTCTGAATATAGGGCTATGGCCCAGAAATGATGTGGGTGAAGGCTGTGCTTACAGATCTATATATAAAAGTCCCTCTTCCTATGGCTCTGGAATGTGACAATCAAGCTGCTCTATTCATTGCAAATAATCTAGCGTTTCATGAACGTACCAAGCACATTGAGGTTGGTTGTCACTTCATACGAGATATGATTCATGAGGGATTTATTTCTACATCCCATGTTAGCTCAGGGGACCAAACTGCAGACATCTTTACCAAGGCGTTACTTCGAGGGCCGTTCCAGAAGTGTTCGTCCAAGCTGAACATGATTGACATCTATGCTCCACATTGAGGGGGAGTGTAGAGATATGTGTTATTCTCTGTTTTGTACCTTTTCGTATTTTCTTTTTTTCTTGTTGGACTCTTCATGTATTTTACCCATAGGTTACTCTCCTATATAAGAGAGCCTAGGGCGTATGGAATAACATAAGTCTCTCATTTTTTCCCAACAGACACCATAGCGTGCTTCCCCCTTTTTGACTTCAAAAAAAGAATTATGTTTTGGGAGAGTGACTATGCCCTCTCTTATATAGCAAGAGGGGACATCTATGAAGCGTTCTCTTCATAGTAGATGTGCTCTCTCTCTACCCTTGGATGGTAGATCAAAGGAAATGATTAAATCCTTGTCCTTCAAGAAAGAGGACTTGAATTATCTTCTTTAATTACCATCTATAATAAAACAACAATAAACAAAAAATAGGAGAGTCTAATCTCATTAGGACTCATGGTGGACGTCTATGCTTCTCCAAGCATGGACGTCCACCTTGGCGTATTTCTTTTTAAAGTTGTTATATCATTTTCATGTTAATCTAATTATTATTATTGATAATTTATGAAAGAATCCCCCATAATTAACGAATCTTATTCATAAACCCAACGAAAAATGTAAATCTAATTTACGGTTAAATTCTAATGTGACAGTTACGATTCATGTTTTAGTTTATCTCGACCTCATCAAGTCAATTCTTTGACTTGACTATCCGACACTTCTGAATGTCTATTCATATGCAGAGTACTTGCATCAGGAAGTTGGTTGGAAATCGATCTTTAGAGAAAAATTGCTATCTCTTTTTCAAATTGGAGATCATTATTGTGTATTCATGATATTCAATATGGTCACGGTACATAACCATGATTGTACAAAAGGACCTTAATTTAAGCGCATTCACAAATATTCATTTCAGATAGACATAAGAACACATTAACTTTTATTGCATTAATGGGTCGCTAAAGGCTTACAAGTCCAACACATTCGTTGCCAGCTTCTCCTCTTCCATCAGCTGCTTGGTGTCCTTATGGGCAACACCTAACGAGTCCGAACCTTCTGCTTTAACTCAGACAACATCCTTGACATTGCCATCACCTTTGATGCGGAGCCAGTTGCAGCGTGACCCTGCCAGTAAAGAGTCAATGTTCTCTAAAACCATCATGAAGCAACCACAAACACTTGAAAGGGAAAAAGCCATCCACATGAAAACCTTCATCAGAGTCCCAATAGCTAGGATTTTGATCGCATGCGATCGTGGCAACTAGAACACATATACTAATGAGAAGGCTTCTAATAACGATCTAGGTGAACCCCTGATAAAGAATTCCATCATGTATAGAGGGAGTTCGAGACATTTAAAACCTCTGGTGACCTGCCCCCATAAAATCTGCTAAGAAAGGGGAATCAAATCCACTTTCTCTCATGGTGACAATCAACATTGAACAAAGTGATCTTAAAGTCACCCCCACGAGCCATTGAAGATCAGGAATCAGGTTGTCTCCATTCATAGCTCGTCCCATGAGTTTGTAGATATGAGTCCCCTCGATGGCCAGTACATCACATACAACAAAAATTGCAAGTTATTAGACCATCTGAGAAGAGCATTATAAAGAGCACATGCCTTTCCTGCACCAAGTCAACCAACTCCAAAAACTCCCTACTCTACCCAGTGACTATGCCCCTCAGAGCTCTCGTCGAAGGTACTGCTAAGCAAAGAAGATCCGTGACTAACACACCAAGAAGTTCCCCTAACACCTCGCTCTTATCTGATTGCCTCAGACCCTAGACATTCCAAGACACAAACTTCATCATGCAACCAAGGGGGGCACCCTGCCAACACAACCTTCACATACCACATTACTCAACCACATAGGGACTCCCCCTCATCCTATGGGAGCTCAAACTCGTTCACCTCCCACATAACATCTTCTTTCCTATGTCTCTTATGCTGAAAACCTCCCAGAGCCTTCTCTCTTGACTCGACCCATCCACATGCCCTAAACCGTTGCCCCCCTTCATGCACCCATGATGCAATGCCCCGTCTTTCTTGAAACTGATCCCATGCTCTATATGCTCACATCTTTCTGATAGGCCACTGAAGAGAACTTGTTGCACCTTTGGAATCAGAGCCTTGGCCCCCTCAGCACAACCCCCCAAAACCAGTCTAGCCAATCATACTGACCCATGTCTGCCATTACAACTACCTGTTCAGTCGTCGAAGAAGAGAAACAACCTGCTAGAAAGGAGCAGTGGGTTCAAAACCAATCCACTCCTTGAGGCCTCACGTTAGCACCAAAATAAAAAAGGCACCCTGTCGGATCCAAATTTGAATTCGAACCCATTAGCTAAGGGTCTACTATCAGATTGTTCCTCTCCCGAGGCAGGGGTCAATTGCATCAAATCATTGTCCACATGTTATCGCCACCACTGTCGTTGCCTTCGGTTGTTCAGTGAAAGGAAAAGTATATAACCATAGTAGGAACACATCACACCCCATATAAAGCTCCACAAACAAAGGAATCTCCCTAATATGTCCCTTTAGCTCTACCACAAGATCAAAAAGTTCTCTTATCTGAAGTCCATCATGTGTTGCCACCACCTCCCTAGAGAAGAAAGGACCTTCCTAACAATTGAGAAGCTCCAGCAGCGAACTAGGATACCGTTCAGTATCAACCATTCACTATCACAATGTAGCGACGAGCCTTTGTCTAAAAATGTGGTGGCGAGGCTACACATTCACCCCTTTGTGAAGCAAAAGATCGCCTCCAAGCAATACCATGCAAATTCCTCTCCAATAATCTCGTAAGCAGCCTATGGAACTCCTCTGAAGACAACCACAACATATAAAATGTCCACGTCCAATCTTCAACGCATCACTAGCAAAGCTATGACACAAACTCACTATTGTAGCCTCTATTGCGGGCTTAGTGCCCTTTCCAATTAACATACCACAAGTAGACAAATCGCTACTCTCTGGCTTCCTCCTTTGAACACCACAATGTATAGAAGCATGGTCAGCAAATTGTTATATCTTACTTTCACCAGGCTTGATATTTTGTAAGCTGTGAGCGAAGCTTGTCAGTACATGAAAATGACGTGTTACAACCATTGACCAGAAGTTCTTATGATCCTTTGATATCTGAAAAATTCGCTTGGAAAATTTATCAATAGATCCGCCACTTTTCGCCATGTTTGGTGGTAGAGACCTTGTTATACGGTCCAACAAGAAGTAGATTGTGGTCTTCAGACCAAGTGCATAAACATAACATAGAGCCATGGCTCAAGCGACACGTGGAATTACCTGCCTCGTCTTGTTTATATAAGAACTTGGGTTGCTCGTCACAACCCAATTCCCCTCTATTGTGACAACAAGTGCCAGCTACATTGCCACCGGTCTTGCTTTTCATGAGTGAACCATGCATATTGATGTGGAATGCCATTTCACCGAAGATGTGGTGTAAGAAGGAAAGATTACTACTCCTTATAAATCTATATGGAGATTCACTTGCTAATATAAATTACAAAAGCGTTTCCAAAGAAACGGATCTCATTGTTGACATCCAAGTTGGGCATGATCTCTCTCTCTCTATATATATATGTATATGCTCCAACTAATTGGGGAGTACTGACGCTGTTTATTATTATTTGTTATTGAGCCATTGTTGGCCAGCTATGCTTATATTCCATACTTTCTATTTTGAGTTTCTTCTATGTTAAAGTGCCCTATTAGGGACTATTATGTAATTTTCTATCCACAAGGCTTTATGCTATATAAGAAATCCTACCCTTTGAATACTATTCATTCCACACATTCTCTATTTTTTTTCATAGTTTGTAGGATAGAAACCTTGATCGGTGGAGATATCCTTATGCACTTAAGAGAATTCCGAGACAGAAAATTGCTATCAAGTTACAGATGATTTTGATTTGAGGATCAATTCAAGTAAGTATATGGCGCATCAGGCTTGGATATCATAAAATGTCCATTGAATGGTTGACGATACATACACAATTGCAACGCAGGACCTTTTGCAATAAACAACATCCGTACGAGATTCCTTTAAAATGTTATGACTGATGTTTAATAAGAAAAAGCATCACGGAGTACACCAAATATTATTTTGACATATTTGTCTTGCCATTTTTTGATTTATTTGACAAGCTAAAGCCATCACAATAAAGCATAATATAGACGAAATGCATTTAAGGTTCAAGAAGTCACAGTAATCATTTGATCAAACGATCTGGTGAAACGAATAAGCGAATAGGCAGAAGTATATGCCGATTATGCAGTTTGTACTATTTTAAATAAAAAATAGTTAAAAATAAAATAATAAATTTGATTGTTTAGATATTTATGTTTCAAAAAAATATAACATGGACGAAATATAAAGCACAGACCTTTGAGTACATCTGATTTCAATCAAAGCATTTTGAAAAAAGATCTATTTATGTAGATCCTAACATATTATCTAAGAAACCACATCAAGAGTATATATCTAATACTTATTTTGTTCTAACTGATGTGTTGGGTTTTAATTGTCTTAATCTCACATCATGTACATAAATATAGTTTTACATGGAGCCAAGCATAGTGGTTTTATACTGTCCAACCAACAGTACGTGTTGGGAAAATAAGAGAACTTGTTTATTCCATAAGCCCTGGGCTCTCTTATATAGGAGAGTAGCCTGTGGGTAAATTACATAAGAGTCAAACGGGAAAGACAAATAACAAAAGAGAAACATAAGTGAATAATATATATCTACACTCTCCCTCAAGATGGAGTATAGATATCAATCATGCTCAGCTTGGACGCGCACTTCTGAAACGGGCCTCGCAGTAATGCCTTGGTAAAAATGTCTGCCGTTTGATTCTCTGAACTAACATGGGATGTAGCAATGAATCCCTTCTGAATCATGTCACGTGTAAAGTGACAGTCAACTTCAATGTGCTTGGTTCGTTCATGAAATGCTGGATTATTTGCAATGAACAAGGCCGCCTGATTGTCACATTTCAAAGCCATAGGAAGTGGAACTTCTATGTGTAAATCTGTAAGCACAGCCTTTACCCACATCATTTCTGTGCTAACCTGGGCCATAACCCTATATTCAGATTCAGCACTAGACCTTGCCACAACTGTTTGTTTCTTGCTCCTCCATGAGACTAGAGAATCTCCAACATATACAGCAAACCCAGAGGTGGACTTCCTGTCCTTGGGACACCCTGCGTAATCTGCATCTGCACAGGCTGAGATAGTAATCACCTTGCCTTTCTTAAACAGTAAACCCGCTCCTGGAGATGACTTGAGGTACCTGAGTATCATATGTATGGCATCCATGTGTACCTGACGTGGTTGCTCCATGAACTGGCTTACTCGACTCACAGCAAAGGATATATCAGGCCTAGTAATAGTGACATAAAGAAGTTTGCGCACCAGTTCTCTGTATCTTCTCCTATCCACCTCCTCTGTATCACCATCATATAGCTTCTTACTAGGATCCATAGGTGTGGTAGCAGGTCGACAACCAAGCATTCCTGTTTCGCTCAACAGGTCAGTGACATATTTCCTCTGAGACATTACCAACCCATAAGGATTTTTGGCGAACTCCAGTCCCAGAAAATATCTAAGTACTCCAAGGTCCTTAGTAACAAATTCACGGCCCAACATTTCTTTCGCCTCATTTATTCCCTGTTCATCAGCACCTGTAATCAGAATGTCGTCTACATAGACCATGATTGCAATGATGCCTCTGAAAGTCCTTTGTACAAACAAGGAATTATCAGCATTAGAACGTTTGTATCCCTGTTTCTCAAAGAGATCTGAGAGCTTCTGGAACCATGCTCTGGGACTCTGTTTAAGGCCATAGATAGCCTTATGAAGTCTGCACACCTTAGGATACTCCCCCTCAACAGCAAAACCAGGTGGCTGTTGCATGTAGACTTCCTCCTGTAAGTCACCATATAAGAACGCATTGTTCACATCCAACTGGTATAGTGGCCAATCACGAGTGACCGCAACAGAAAGCAGGATCTGTAGAGTGGAATGGCAGGCTACCGGCGAGAATGTATCAAGATAATCCACCCCATATGTCTGTGTAAAGCCACGAGCAACAAGACGAGCCTTGTATCTGTCAATACTGCCATCTGCATTCTGCTTGACTGTAAATACCCACTTGCAGCTCACTGGAGACACATCGACAAGTGTAGGAACCAGACTCCAGGTTCCTCTAGACTGAAGAGCTGTCATTTCTTCCTTCATGGCTAGATGCCATCTGCTATCCTTCAGCGCGTCTTGGTAATTCCGTGAAATAGCCACTGCTGACTATGCGACGATGAAATTCCTGAAATCTCCAGTTAGATGATCAAATGACACAGAAGTTGCTAAAGGATATGACGCGCAGCTCCGCTTCGACTTTCGTAGAGCTATAGGAACATCTAAAGCATCTGCGTCCTCGTCTGGCCTCTGTAACACATCCTGCTCAGAAAAATCGTCAGATCCATCAATAGTAATATCTTCATAACATACCTTAGGCGAGCTAGGTGATGAGCGATGACCATGAGCCGAAGCAGGCCGACGGGTATAATGAAATGGTAATGGTGAAACAGGCATAGTAACAGGAGGTGTAGAAGATGGTAACGGTTCTAGTGGTGGTGGTGGTGGTGTTGATGGTGGTGGTGGTGGTGGTGGTGACATGTAAATGGCATCAGTATTAGCAGGGGGTATCAACTGATCACCTGAGGCTGAGAAATACATAACAGAATCAAAAAATGTAACATCAGCACTGACAAGGTACCGCCTGCACAATGGATCGTAACACTTGTACCCCTTCTGAGTTCTGGAGTACCTAACAAAGACACTTGACAACCCTAGGAGAGAGCTGGTCAGTCCCGGGAGACAACTGGTGGACAAAAGCGACCGAACCGAACACACGAGGAGTAAGGGAGAACAATTCTTTTCCAGGGAAGATAAGAGAGAGGAATCTTCTCACCTAGAACATATGACGGCATACGATTGATTAGGTAACATTCTGTAAGTACAACATCACCCCAGAAAGAGTGAGGAGCATGGCTCTGTATAAGGGGCGACCTGGTTACATCCAGCAAATGACGATGTTTCCTTTCAGCAACCCCATTTTGTTGGGAGGTATAGGCACATGATGTCTGGTGGATGATCCCTTGGGATGAGAAGTAACTAGATAGGACATGAGTACACAATTCCAGGGCATTATCACTTCTCACAATTTTAACAGATGCAGAAAAAACATTACGAATCTCATTAAGAAAATTGATGATAATATTCCCTCCTTCAGATTTATTCTTTAACAAAAATACCCATGACACACGAGAGAAATCATCCACAATAACTATATAAAACCTGTGTCCCTGATGATCAGGAACACGACTCGGACCCCAGATATCGACGTGAAACAACTCAAACTTGGAGGTACTACTCCGACATTGACGACCGGGAAAGGTAGACCGATGATGCTTTCCCAACTGACAAGCTTCACGTTGAATAGGTGTGTGAGGTGAAACCTGAGGTAACACACGATGCAGTTTCTGAAGCAGTAGATGTCCAAAGCGCAGGTGCCATAGTAGAGGAGAGATGGGTCCAACAGGTAGAGATGAGGTTCCAGCAAAAGGAGTCTGACTGAGGCGATAGAGGCCTCCTTGCTCATAGCTACGCCCAATCACGTTGCCCGTAAGGATGTCCTGAAAAACAAGAAAAGATGGATAAAAAATCGCCCGACACTGTAAATCCTTTGTAATTTGACTGATAGACAACAAATTCATTGAAAAATCAGGTGCATGTAACACATCCTTGAGATGCATAGATGACGTCAGTCTAATATCCCCTGACCAGTAATCGGGGAATGTGTACCATTAGCAATGACCATTGTTCGACCTGGAGAGATATGTCTATACCCTGTAAGTAGACTTTGATCGCTACATAGATGATTTGTGGTGCCAGAGTCCATAATCCATGCTAAAATATCTGATCCACTACTAGTAAATGCATATGTGCTACCTGATGCACTGGTAGATGCAGAGGCGGATGCGGCAACATCAGAGTGGTTCTCAGTAGTGGGTGCTGGGCCAGATGGAGGAATGATGCCCCTTAGACGGGCGACAAGATCATCAAAACGTTGATCCAAAGAAGCAGCAGATGGAGGCTCGATCTGCTCAGCGACTCGTGCAGATGCAGGAAATCCATGCTTAGAGTAGCATGTGTCTTCGGTATGTCCAGTGCGATGGCAAAAGGTGCACGTTGGCCGAACACAGCCTCCTCTGCCACGAGGGCCACAGCCACGAACCTGATGATGGTGACCTCCACGACCTCGATTGGCTGCCATGGCTGAAGCAGTCTGATTAGTAGTCGCAGAAGGGACAGTAATGCTGCTCAATCTGTGAAAAGCTTCCTTCGTAGGAGGAATAGTATAATCCGCCAAGATCTGGGAACGTGCTGCCTCATACTCAGGATCAAGGGCAGCGAGGAAAACTCCTACCATAGTAGCATTCCGTAGGTCTTCTGTTGCTCTGGTGTGGCTGTCAGGGGAATGAAGCTATAAAGCTTCTCAAACATTCCTCGTGGAGATGTGTACAGTGAGTGTAGAGGACGTCCATTCTGCTTGATAGTAAACATGTCATGTTGGAGTTGCAGAATCTTTGTCTCATTCTTCGATAGCAGCTAGAATATCCCACATTGCTTTGGCTGTGGGCTGATGAAGAATATCATTGGCAATCTCGATTGCCAGAGTTCCAGATAGCCATACTTTGGCATATGCATCATCTGCCTCCCATGAGGCATTAACTCCGGTCTTCTCAGCAGGATCTTCTTCAGTAAGAATGTGTTTCTTACCGGTTGACTTGATCATACTCATGAACTGCATAGCCCACAGTTCATAGTTCGAACCTTCCATCTTCACAATCGGCGCTGGACCTCGGAAGGCGCCTATAGATGGAATATCTGCCTTGCTTTCTGACATACTGATAACAACAGGCTGGAGTGGTAGACTGAAGATATGATCGTCTACACGGACATAAACAGGTTTAGTTATATGTGTAGACTTCAAGCAACCAAACCCATTACTTTGGAGGCGCGCGCGCTTGACTTAGGGTTCTGCGTGCACGAGAGTCAAGTCCTTTTGACGATCCCACACGCGAGACACCCACGGTGATCACGGGGGCATGCGGGCGCACGCGGAGGCACGGGGCACGCGGGCACACGCGGAGGCACTGGTGGCGCACGGGGGCACACGGGCGCACGCGGAGGCGCGCCGATGCGCGCGGAGGTCGTGCACTGAGGCACACGGCGGCGCGCAGCGATGCTGCAGCAGGTGCGCGGAGATGTGCGGTGATGCACAGGCGGATGCGCGGAGGCGCGCGGCGTGCGTGGAGGCGCGGAGGCTTGAGGGTAGGGTTAGGGTTTGGCTCGAGAACTCCGGTCTAAGACCGTCGCTCTGATACCATGTTGGGAAAATAAGAGAACTTGTTTATTCCATAAGTCCTATGCTCTCTTATATAGGGGAGTAGCCTGTGGGTAAATTACATAAAGACTCCAACGGGAAAGACAAATAAAGAAAGAGAAATATAAATGAATAATATATATCTACAGTACGAAAGGATATTTCTGTACAAAACGCAACAAGTTCTTCAAACTGAAAGTATTTTACAATAAAGTTAAAGTACGCAATTCAGGAAATCTCACTTATCAAAAGAATCATTGAGCAGAGGAAAGATCCAAGGATTGTGTCTCAATAGTACAAGATAAGGCAACATATTAGATGTTCACACATTAACGAAGTCGCATGTTTCATGACAATATATCGAAAGTACGAACAAGGAAATATCAAACAATATAATCTCAACAACATCAAAGTCTTAAATTATGGCTAATAACTCTTTTACGAGGATATAAACTTGTATCTAATGTGTAATGCTAAAACATAAAAACAGTAAGTCCCTACAATTGGTTCAAGTAATCGCAAAACAAAAGCCCTAGAACACACGCAAGGGAGAATCTTACATGTACGAGCATGCGGTGCTGCGAGCGGAGATAACGGGGTAGAGAGAGCGAAAGTCGTGGCAACTGAGAGAGAGAGAGAGAGAGCGAGGGAGGGGGGACATAGTGAACGTGTTTGATGAGAGATTGGCTGGAGATGGAGAGACCGAAGTCGAATGCTAGGTTTTCTTGGTTAGACGAAATGAGTTTAAGATTTAGAAAGTCGGTAGGTGTGAACCCTCGAGGATCCGGGTACTTGTTTACGCGCATTCACAATATAACATTCACAAATGATCGCAATAGCTACATGAATTTGAGGGGAAATTTTCCGCGTTTGCATTTGACATTCCCATCTAATTTAACAACCACAGAACAACAAGAGATGCCACCAAATTTTCATTTCATCAATTTCCATATATATATATATACATGTAACAAACTAAGATGACAATGTGCACATATATTCCAAAATGTACAGAAGAGAAAGAAAGCATTTATTTCATAAACTGAACAAAACTACAACTGTACCGTCTGGTATATGTGCGTATGCTCGGCATTATCAAATTGCTACTACTGCAATGCAGATGATTTTCCTGCCAAGCATGCAAGGAAGAAAAGGATGTCAACGAATGTTGTGTACATTCCAGCATATTAAAAATAATAACAAGTAATTAAGTGTGTTCAAAAGTAAGCAAGTAGAAAGGCAATAACTCATAAAATTTACAACTACTTGCGTGGTAAATGTTTTTCAAGCTGCCTTATTTGTATGCCCTAAGAGTTCTCATCACCCCATAACTTCCTATATATATAATGCCCTTTTAATATATTAGTTGGTGACCTATATATACATATATTATTTTCTTTTGTTATTTAGAAATCTTGTTTAGGGATCTTAATAATAAGAATGATGAGGTTATGATCTGATTCGTGATTCTATCTAACATCTCAAGTCTAGTGGATAGTTTGTGCTCCTGGTCTGAGTGTGACCGCACACTATGACTCTAAGGCGTGAAGAGTGCATTAGGGTTGGGGTGCGATGGAGTGTAGTACATCCTAACTAAGTTCCCAACACGTCCACTAGCTTATTCTATCGCTCACAATAATAATTATGAGGTCTGATGGATTGGCAAGGATTGAGGGTTTATGATGATTGATGATTCTGGTAGTAAGCTTAACTGTAGTCAACTCAATTATAATTGATTTTAAATTTCACGAACTCAATTCTAATTGATCTCAGCTTTTAGTTAACCGATCGTAACTGATCTCATTTCTTAGTCAAACCCCAATATGCTTCATTCCAAGTTTAACTGTAACTCCTCCAAATTCAATTGTAACTGATTCAAATGTAGCCATCGCTAAGCCTAGTGGCAGAGCAGTAACCAAAACTCAAGAGGTGAGGAAATTTCCTAAGAGACCCTTCCGTCTCGCCCTCTAAGTGGAAGTGCGGTCCATTAAAGGGATAGGTCTGCTCCAAAACTATGCCACTGAGACAGGTGAGAGAAGCTCTTCGGAAAAGTCACTCTAGACGGGCCCGACCGGTACGGGTAAACGAGCTTTTACGAAAACTAATACCGAGTGCCCCCCAACCTAGGTACCCTAAAACAGAGGCTCAACGGAACTGGTCAAAAGTCGGGATCCCAACGAGGCATAAAAACACCGCGAGCTCGCATAAAAACTTTGAAAAGGCTGTGATCCTAGACCCGCGCACATGACGACCGCTGCCCTAACTAGGCTTCCTATCTCCCGTCCAGTTGAGGGTCACCTCGCCCTCGCACGGTCAGGTGTTAATGTCACCATGACCGGCATTAATTATTATCAGTCACCAACAATTTTATTTGTGGGTCTACTTTTTCTTTCTTAATCTATGAGAATGATGCATCTGTTCTTGATGAATTGATTCTTCCAAAGATCGACAATCCTGACCTCTTCCTTGAGGTGGCATTGCCTTATCTAACATGGCTGGTCCAGCAAATGGACGTTGATTTAAGGAAAATGATAACGATTAACCTTTATTCCGTGACTCGACCGTCTTTGACAACATTGGTTAGAAGTTAGATGTTGTCTAGTATACATGTTTTCCCGACCAGATTCAAGAGCATGTTGAAGGGTTTAATTTATCACACAATGAAGGACCAATCTATCTAATAATAAAGGACTGGAATCTCTCTTATTAATGAGGTCAACTCTCTGTATATTATCTTCCTTTGACTCCAACAGCTTAATGATATTTAACCGGCTCTAGAACCTTCTGCACAAAATTTCGCTTTTACTGCATTTTGCTATAATGGAGGTAGAAATTGCTTCAGTAGCTCTAGCGAAGTGGAAGTTGTGATTTAGGTTATATATACAGACCCACCTTTCCACCCTATGTCTAGATTCAGTAGAAGAATCACCTATCTTGGACTCAAAGAAAAGAATTACATATCTTATATGCATTGGGTTAAGTTAAATCAACCTCCTAAGATAGTCAAGAAATGAACAATCATGATGGATATTCTATTATTGAAATGGCCTCCGAGATCATTACTACATCATGTTAGTCTCCCCAGATTATCCAACTTTCTTAATTTGACTATAGGTAATCAATGTAGCATCTACAAAACAACTCTTTTATATTATACATTTTACTACAACCGATCTCTCTCCTAACTCCAGTGTTGTTACTCACGATGCCTTTGTTTTATCTCCCCAATGGATCATCGACTTGAGTGATTCCAATCATCTGATCAAAGAAGGAAATGTTCTTATTGATTCTTGGCCAGACTATGAAACCGACCAAGTTGGTGAATGGTACTTGCTCTTCGAACAATTTTATAGGTAGAATTGAAGGGAGTCCCACTAGTTGATTCACAAATCAGCCACTGCAGATAAATATATAGACACATTCATGATAGGATGACCTCACTGTGGAGGGGTTATTTCTACATAAAGGGAAATTCCTCTTACACTTTATATTTGCATATGCAGATTTTGCAGGGTGTCTAATAAGGAATCCACCACTGAATCTGTTCTTTATACGAGAGATGCTCATGTTATGTAAAAGAGCAAGAAGCACACCAATAAAATGGAAGGTTGGATTGAAGGAAAAGGACATGCATGGCAGCAATTGAAGAGGAAAAATGACTATACATGCATACATCCCTAATTGGCGCCAATTGCAGCAACACTTGCTTGGTCGTAGCTCCTTGAAAAGAGGGCATCCATCCTTCAGAATTCTTATAAGTGCTGCAACATCTGCAAGGAGAGGAGTGGCTCTTTCGGTGGTGAACACTTCAGAATTCTGGGCCGTAGCAGCTCCAGGAGATAAGAGAGTTGTGGCTCTCTCGATGGAATTGGGGAAATAAGAAGGAAAAATGAAGGAAATATAAGGAAGGTTCCTTTCTGGAACCTTGTTTTGTTTTTTTATATATGACATCATCATCCATGACATCGGCCATGACATCAGCAAGCTGATGTCAGTGGCTGATGTCATAATTACTATATATATATTTCTGGAATTCTACAGACAACAGGCTACTTGTATAAAAATTTAAATTTATTTTTTTTATTATTTTTTATGCTGGAATTAAACAGACAACAGTAGCAGTCTGCAACAGTCTTTACAGAAATTTTAAAATTTTTATTTTTATTTTTCATTTATTTGAGATGTTTAAAAATGTCTGTATTCGCGCCTCGAATGTCGGATTTTGATGCTAAACAGCTTGTTTCGATCGTCTCTAAATGTCGATCAATATGAATAAAATAACAGTATACTTTGAAATTGAATCGAGGATGAATCCCCGAAATTTTCGAGATACGGTTTTGCTTTATGGTCAAATTTTGTGATTTCAAAATATCAAATGGCCTCCGATCGACGGACGGTCGATTCCGTTGGTCTTATTTCATCGTTTGTGATTTAATTGTTTTTCTTATATGGGTATTCGAATTTGCACACAGTTTCTTATATGGGTCTTATTTCGTAATTGCGTATATAGGTCTCGCAGTGGGAATGATCATAGTGAGACCTTTGACCCTATGGCTCGAGCAATATAATACAGTTGACGGTCCCAAAACAAGCTTACTGACACAAAAATCGGTCTTTTCCTACTCAGGCTTTGCTTGTTTTGGTCATCTCAGGGGCTTTTCCTACGCTAGATTTCCGAAGCCCGATCTATTAATTCCGCAGTCCCACAAGTCCACTAGAAATTCGCGTACACTGACTTCTACATCAACTACTAATTATACAAGAGGCTGGGGTCCTCGATTCCCAAGCTAAACTGCAAGCAAGGGAAGGCTGTGTCAGGTCCCAGGTAGAGGTACGAGCCGAGCGAACTAGAGATGAGACCTTATGAGGCGCAAGAGAGGACTTGATCACCTATTCGATTGTTGGAGGCTTTGCAGTGAGGAAGCGACGAATGGAGGTTGTTCGTCTTCTTCAAGTAGGAAGTTCTATATCTAGACGTCGAGGGCGGGCAAGGGAAAGCTTCAACTTTGACCTATTAACTCTTTTTCCTTAGGGTGTAATAGTAAGAGTTCACTGAAACCATGGTCGCACCATACCCTACCAGACTAGGAGTAGCAAAATAAGTAGTGAAATCAATCTTACAAGAGTATTATTCATCAATATATAGATATTGGCGATATATCGACTATATTGGTCGATATCTAGGGATTTTTGTATTGAATCCATACATTTTTGACCGATATGGGTTGATACGGTGATATTCACCGACATATCGGTCAAATATCTTTGATATCCCTGTAAAAGGATATGCTCCCTGATATCGGCGCTATATCGCCGATATATCGCGATATGTTCTATGTATAAAAGTATCCCATTTTTAAGCATATTCTATGCCGTCTTTAACGTCATCATCATACTCGACGTTCAACAAATACCATGTTTCCTAGTCCTGCGATATTTTATGGAACTGTTCCACAACGACAACTTTAGATAGATTAAATCAAATAATATCACAATCTTGTCAACCTATCTATTTGATGTCATGTCTGAATCAATCTTGATCGGCCTCACATGTCCACCTTTGCAACTGATATTGTTTTCCACATCTCAAAATTGATTCTCCTGCGTGACAACAACATAATACTTCCATTTCCATTCCGAGGGAAAAAAATCCGATAACATGTACAACATAATACGAAATTCAATATACATATTTATTTTAAACACAAGCCACTTATGAATCGATGGCTTTGCTATAAAAAGGGCAAAGTAGCATGTTCAAGAGACTTCTTTCATCTTAAAACAAAGTTCTCTTGAAGTGGTGGCATTGTTACGATATCATCCAAGAAATATTTATGGCCAACTTGTATTGTGAATATGATTTCCTCATTACAACACATGGTTTTCCACTGTTGCAATATTCGACCGAGATCGAATATTCGGCCAAATATTCTTATTCTGTGGGGTGATCGAATAGAATATTACTATTCGGTCAATATTCGGTCCAACCTGAGTATTTTCGAATATTCAGTTCGAATATTTAGGTAATCAGCAGAATATTGCAACATGATGACTTATTATTTTGTTATTATTATTTTTTAAAAGTTCCCAATCACCACGGTATTACCACAAATGTTAAAGCTCCATATATGTTACTTGTTAATTGGTACTTTTATCTTGGACTCTTATTGATTGATGATCATATATGTTTAATATTAGACTTAATTTTTATATTTGAAATAATTAAAAAGTGCATAATCGAATAATTTCGAATATTCTCCCGAATACCGAATATTCCTTATCCAGTGACCCCTCCAACTGAATACCGAATGCCGACTTCTGCTACACTATCGTTTTCCTCTACAAAGAAGCCCAAAAATATCCAAAAAAATAGGCATTTCAAACAAACTAGAAATTATCAAATATGTAAAAAAGCAACAAAACAAACAACCTAATAATGGAGGAAAACGGAGTGTTAGAAATGTTGGCTTGTATGGAAAGAACTTGTATACATGGGAAAAGAATGTTCTTATGGGACAGATTCCTTTCCTACATAGTTACACATGCCGACTAGTATTTTCAAGTAATCATTCAAGTAATTATACCCAGATTGTTGGCCGCATGGTTGAGATTCTATGTCAAGCTTGATTACTGGCTTGGTTATAATTTGATGTGGATTGTTAGTATTGACTTGGTGCCAATGGAATGATATCGTCCTGCATTTTGAGCATTGCCTCCGCTGCCCTAATTCAGAATTTGTTATTATAGCTCGTACTCTCCACACTGTATTTTCACTGATAGATCACTGCTAACCTGTCATAATGACCCTTTTTGTGTGCTTCAGTTTGAGAAAGTCTTTATACTGCATTTGTGCAGGAGCTTATGCTACCTCTTATTGGGACTGCCAAGAATTTTGAGAAATTGAGAAGGTGGGAGGATCCTTGGTCAACTTTGATTTTCCTCACAGGAGCTTATACAGTAATTTTCAGGTTGGTTCATTTTCTTTTATAGCTATGGAAATTAATACAAGTAGATACAGTAGATATATAGTATTCACTTATGTATCTCTTTTGTTATTTTACTTTCCCGTTGGACTCTTTATGTAATTTACCCGTAGGCTACTCTCCTATATAAGAGAGCAGGGCTGATGGAATAAACAAGTTCTCTTATTTTCCCAACATGGTATCAGAGCGATGGTCCTAAACCAGAGTTCTCGAGCCAAACGACTCCTACCCTCAAGCCTGTGCGCCTCCATGCACCCCTGGGCGTCGCCGCGCGCCTCCGCGCATCGCTATGCGCATCCCTTCCACGCATCGCTGTGCGCATCTCCTCCGTGGATCGTTGTGCGCATCCCCTTTGCGCATCGTTGTGCGCCTCCGCGTGCCTCCGCACGCTCCTGTGTGCCATCGCACACCTCCCCATGCTCCGCCCCTGTCTATGCGCAATAGCCCTTGATCTCGCAAGACCCGAGTCTCATTGTCTGCACGCAGTAGGTCCTGTGTGTGACCTAGCGCAGTGAGCAGTGACCGTGCACCTTTGTGCCTTCCATGCACATTCGCACGGTAACCTAGCGTCCTGAACGCACGTGATTTTCGTGGGTGTCTCGCATGTGTGACCGTCTAAAAGACTTGACTCTCGTACACGCAGAACCCTAAGTCAAGCGCGCGCGCCTCCAAAGTAATGGGTTTGGTTGCTTGAAGTCTACACATGCAACTAAACCCGTTTATGTCTGTGTAGACGATCATATCTTCAGTCTACCACTCCAGTCTTTAGTTATCACTATGTCAGAAAGTAAGGCAGATATCCCATCCATAGGCGCCTTCCGAGGTCCAACGCCGTTTGTGAAGATGGATGGTTCGAACTATGAACTGTGGGCTATGCAGTTCATGAGTATGATGAAGTCAACCGGTAAGAAACACATTCTTACTGAAGAAGAGCCTGCTGAGAAGACTGGGGTCAATGCCTCATGCGAGGCAGATGACGCATATGCCAAAGTATGGCTATCTAGAACTCTGGCAATCGAGATTGCCAATGATATTCTTCATCAGCCCACATCCAAAGCAATGCGGGTTATTCTGGTTGCTACATATTCTCAAGCGAAGAATGAGACAAAGATTCTGCAACTCTAGCATGACATATTTACTATCAAGCAGAATGGACGTCCTCTACACTCATTGTACACATCTCTACGAGGAATGTTTGAGAAGCTTTATAGCTTCATGCCTATGACAGAGAGCAACAGAAGACCTACCGGAATGCTACTATAGTAGGAGTTTTCCTCGCTGCCCTTGATCCTGAGTATGAGGCAGCACGTTCCCAGATCTTGGCGGATTCCACTATTCCTCCTATGGAGGAAGCTTTTCACGGATTGAGCCGCATCACTGTCCCTTCTACGACTACGAATCAGACTGCCTCAGCCATGGCAGCCAATCGAGGTCGTGGAGGTCACCATCATCAGGCTCGCGGCCGTGGCCCTCGTAGCAGAGGAGGCCGTGTTCGGCCAACGTGTACCTTTTGCCATCGCACTGGACATACCGAAGACACATGCTACTCTACGCATGGATTTTCTGCATCTGCACGAGTTGCTGAGCAGATCGAGCCTCCATCTGCTGCTTCTTTGGATCAGCACTTTGATGATCTTGTAGCCCTTCTAAGGGGCATCATTCCTTCATCTGAGCCAGCGCCTACTGCTGAGAACCACTCTGATGTTGCCGCATCCGCCTCTGCATCTACTAGTGTATCAGGTAGCACATATGCTTTTACTAGTAGTGGATCAGATACTTTAGCATGGATTATGGACTCTGGCGCCACACATCATCTATGTGGTGATCAAAGTCTACTTACAGGGTACAGACAGATCGCTCCAGATCGAACAGTGGTTATTGCTAATGGTACACATTCTCCGATTACTAGTCAGGGAGATATTAAACTGACGTCATCTATGCATCTCAAGAATGTGTTACATGCACCTGATTTTTCGATGAATTTGTTGTCTATCAGTCAAATTACAAAGGATTTATAGTGTTGGGCGATTTTTGATCCATCTTCTCTTGTTTTTCAGGACATCCTTACGGGCAACGTGATTGAGCGTGGCTATGAGCAAGGCGGCCTCTATTGCCTCAGTCAGACTCCTTTTGCTGGAACCTCATCCCTACATGTTGGACCCATCTCTCCCCTACTATGGCACCTGCGCTTTGGACATCTACCGCTTCAGAAACTGCGTCGTGTGTTACCTCAGGTTTCGCCTCACACGTCTATTCAATGTGAGGCTTGTCAGTTGGGAAAGCATCATCGGTCTACCTTTCCGGTCGTCAGTGTCAGAGTAGTACCTCCAAGTTTGAGTTGCTTCATGTTGATATCTGGGGCCCGAGTCGTATTTCTGATCATCAGGGACACATGTTTTATATAGTTATTGTGGATGATTTCTCTCGTGTGTCATGTGTATTTTTGTTAAAGAATAAATCTGAAGCAGGGAATATTATCATCAATTTCCTTAATGAAATTCGTAATATTTTTTCTGCATCTGTTAAAATTGTGAGACGTGATAATGCCCTGGAATTGTGTACTCATGTCCTATCTAGTTACTTCTCATCCCAAGGGATCATCCACCAGACATCCTGTGCCTATACCTCCCAACAGAATGGGGTTATTGAAAGGAAACATCGCCATTTGCTGGATGTAACCAGGTCACTCCTTATACAGAGTCATGCCCCTCACTCTTTCTGGGGTGATGCTGTTCTTACATCATGTTACCTAATCAATCGTATGCCATCATCTGTTCTAGGTGAGAAGATCCCTTTCTCATATCTTCCCTGGAAAAGAATTGTTCTCCCTTACTCCTCGCGTGTTCGGTTCGGTCACCTTTGTCCACCAGTTGTCTCCCGGGACTGACAAGCTCTATCCTAGGGCTGTAAAGTGTGTCTTCGTTGGGTACTCCAGAACTCAGAAGGGGGGGGGTACAAGTGTTACGATCCATTGCGCAAGCGGCACCTTGTCAGTGCCGATGTTACATTTTTTGAATATGTTATGTATTTCTCAGCCTCAGGTGATCAGTTGATACCCCCTGCTAATACTGATGCCATTTACATGCCACCACCACCACCATCACCACCACCACCACCACCACCACCACTAGAACCGTTACCATCTTCTACACCTCCTGTCATTGTACATGTTTCACCATTACCATTTCATTATACCCGTAGGCCTGCTTTAGCTTATCGTCATCGCTCATCACCTAGCTCGCCTTAGGTACTGAAGATATTATTATTGATGGATCTGATTTTTTTTCTGAGCAGGATGTGTTACAGAGGTCAGACGGGGACACAGATGATTTAGATCCTATTGCTCTACGGAAGTCGAAGTGGAGCTGCGCATCATATCCTTTAGCAGCTTCTGTGTCATTTGTTCGACTAACTGGAGATTTCAGGAATTTCATCGTTGCATTGTCAGCAGTGGCTATTCCACGGAATTACCAAGACGCACTGAAGGATAGTAGATGGCGTCTAGCCATAGAGGAAGAAATGGCAACTCTTCAGTCTAGAGGTACCGGAGTCTGGTTCCTGCACCTGCTGATGTTCTCCAGTGAGCTGCAAGTGGGTATTTACAGTCAAGCAGAATGCAGATGGCGGTATTGACAGATACAAGGCTCGTCTTGTTGCTTGTGGATTTCCACAGACATATGGGGTGGATTATCTTGATACATTTTCACCGGTGGCCCGTCATTCCACTCTACGTATCCTGCTTTCTGTTGCGGTCACTCGTGATTGGCCACTATACTAGTTGGATGTGAAGAATGCATTCTTATATGGTGACTTACAGGAGGAAGTCTACATGCAACAACCACCTGGTTTTGCTGTTGAGGGGGAGTATCCTAAGGTGTGCAGACTTCATAAGGCTATCTATGGCCTTAAGCAGAGCCCCAGAGCATGGTTCCAGAAGCTCTCAGTTCTCTTTAAGAAACATGGATTAAACGTTCTAATGCTGATCATTCCTTGTTTGTACAAAGGACTTCCAGAGGTATTTTGCAATTATGGTCTATGTAGACGATATTCTGATTACAGGTGATGATGAACATGGAATAAAGGAGGCAAAAGAAATGTTGGGTCGTGAATTTGTTACCAAGGACCTTGGAGTTCTTAGATATTTTTTGGGACTGGAGTTCACCAGAAATTCTTATGGGTTGGTAATGTCTCAGAGGAAATATGTCACTGACCTGTTGAGTGAAACAAGAATGCTTGGTTGCCGACCTGCTACCACAACTATGGATCCTAGTATGAAGTTATATGATGGTGATACAAAGGAGGTGGATAGGAGAAGATACAGAGAACTGGTGGGCAAACTTCTTTATGTCACTATTACCAGGCCCGATATATCCTTTGCTGTGAGTCGAGTGAGCCAGTTCATGGAGCAACCACGTCAGGTACACATGGATGCCATACATATGATACTCAGGTACCTCAAGTCATCTCCAGGTGTGGGTTTACTGTTTAAGAAAGGCAAGGTGATTACTATCTCAGCCTGTGCATATGCAGATTACGAGCGTGTCCTAAGGACAGGAAGTCCACCTCTTGGTTTGCTGTATATGTTGGAGATTCTCTAGTCTCATGGAGGTGCAAGAAACAAACTGTTGTGGTAAGGTCTAGTGCTGAATCTGAATATAGGGCTATGGCCCAGGTTAGCACAGAAATGATTTGGGTAAAGGTTGTGCTTACAGATTTACATATAGAAGTCCCACTTCCTATGGCTTTGGAATGTGACAATCAGGCGGCCTTGTTCATTGCAAATAATCCAGCATTCCATGAACGAACCAAGCACATTGAAGTTGACTGTCACTTTATACGTGATATCATTCAGAAGGGATTCATTGCTACATCCCATGTTAGTTCATAGAATCAAACGGCAGACATTTTTACCAAGGCATTACTGCGAGGGCCGTTTCAGAAGTGCACGTCCAAGCTGAGCATGATTGATATCTATGCTCCATCTTGAGGGGGAGTGTAGATATATATTATTCACTTATGTATCTCTTTTGTTATTTTACTTTCCCGTTGGACTCTTTATGTAATTTACCCATAAGCTACTCTCCTATATAAGAGAGCCTAGGGCTGATGGAATAAATAAGTTCTCTTATTTTCCCAACAGATACTGGCTATGCTTCGTTGGTTGGATGCTCTGTGTAAGAAAAGAAAGATCTAACTTGGTTCATGCTAATGGTTCTTAGCTTTAAACCATACTTCTTGTCATCATCATTTAAATTAATGAAAAGCTGTAAGAACGTGAGGTTGGATGTTGCAAGTGGATAACCACGAAGGTTAGAGAAGTCCATCTTGGATAATCATAGACGAATGATCATCTATGTGATTTTTGCTTCGCTGTAAGCATCATACATATAACCATAGAAACGATAATCTGCAATAAAGAATATCAATAGATTGAGCATTCTGGTCTCAAAACAAATATTGATGATGGGTGTGTCAATTCCTTCTACAAGAGCGGATCACCTCCCACCATTTCATGGCTGATGTGGGAATGGCATGCCAAGCTAACTCCATGGACATCACGTTGCTCTCTGTCTCTGCTGCAGCTATAAGAGGTTTTCTGAAGGTCTTTCAAACTTTTCTCAAAGAGTTTGAGCAAAAGGTCCTACAGACCTTTTCTCTAGATGTGGTTGAACATAGGTCCTTCTCCGAGCCCCCTTGCCCTGGACCATTACTCCTAGATCCTACTCTTGGTCCATTGCCTTAGCCCTCTTGAAATTCTGCTTAGGTCCCTGACATCACAACAATGATTTTGCCACTTACCAAGACCTTCGAGAGCTTGTCTGGCTTCTTGAGGTTCACAATCACGTATCAAGGGAGAGGATCTACGGGGCCACCCAATGGACCTTGTATCAGCTTTGTTCAATCTTTGACAAGAATGGACAAGTTCGACTGCGATTTTAGCAAAATGACTCAACTAGAGGTTGTCATGCTCCTAGGTCGACAAGAGCCAAAGGACGCTACTGGATGTCAAGGGTTATGCTCAGCAAAATTCCTAAGTAGTGATTCAGAAAAAAATTGCCCTTAGGTCAAACAATTTGTTCCATCTCACCACGATAACTATATCACATCTTTTGTGTGCGATATTTTTAACGAATTATCGGGATGCACTAGCTATAACACATTAATGGAATGCGAGTCTTATATCGCATGAAGATTAGGCGATATGTATAGCGTATATGTATAGCGTAACTTGAAGATATGTTTTGTTTGCTATCTGCAAAAAGGCCTGTGAGCAAGCACTACATAAACTTGTTGTGAATGTCCTACTAATAATGTTATAAGAATATTCAAGGAGGAACATAGAGTCCATAAACCATTCTTCTAACAAGTTTCATTGCAGTAGAAGGAATCAATCTCCAACATCCTTCCATTCTCCCCAGCCATCATACTAACTATATGAAAGATGGGAAAAAGCAATCTCCATATATTGAACATCAAAGTCAATTTTAGCACTAGTATTACATTGCTTTTGCAAATAAAAGATAACCACCATCTTTTCCTCCTATGATATGCTTGAGTGATGTGTGAGCATTCAAATGGCATAAGTTGGGTTGCCTAGTTTATGTGAGCTATTTGTCACGTTCGAGTCACCCACCTCATCAAATTTCAGTATGGTAGGTGGGTTGAGTGTAGTATATGTAGGGTGAACGTCCTTACATTCTAATCCGATCATATTTTTATTTGGTGTTGTTGGCATGGGTATTTCTTCGTGCATCTCAATAGGTTTAAGAAATTGTTTCCACTATGAATTCAGGTCTGGAATGCCATCTCAGGTGAAAATCTCGGTCAACCTCTGGAATTTTGTGCCAAAACTTAACATCCTTTTGCAGGAAGCAAATTCCTTAATAATGTAATAGATAAACATCATTCTCTTATTATGTCAAAATAATTTTTTTGAGGCCAAAACCAGGGGGATACACTCATTGATGTTCGCCCCAAAATTTATTTATAAGAAGAAAAAACGGGAAAAGACGGGAAGAGAGAAAAGGAAGCAGAAACTAAGGCATACAATTACACATCCCACTCAGCTACCAATCTCGCGGAGTGTATCCCAACATTTTCTTTGTAGAACCTTTGCCCAGAAAAAAGGACCGCATTTCTGCCAAGCCACAGGGCCCATAAAATGGCTATGGGTCTAAAGAGCTCTCGCCGTGGTATGCTCCTGGTGCCAACCATGGAAGGACATATCGATATCGATATCGTTTCGATATCGTGTCGATATCGATATATCGGCGATATATCGCTATATCTAGGAATCTTTCTGAAGAAAATGCCTGAAATCAGATATATCGATTTCGATATCGATCCCATGTCGATATATATATATATATATATATATATATATATATATATATATATATATATATATATATATCGGCGATATATCGCCGATATATCGAGATACAGCCTTCCATGGTGCCAACCAACGAGCCGCAAAAGGAGGCCAAGTCCGTCGTGCATAGCCAAGCCAAGTTTGCCTCGTCCCAAATCGGAATCGTTTTTGGGCATTTGAAGAACATGTGATCAAGGGACTCAATCGCCTCATCGTACAAAAGGCATCTATCAGAGATGGAGCCCAGAAGCCTAGCACAACGGTCTCTCGTCATCAATCTCTGCCTTCTGAACAACCATAGGAAGAAGCCAACATGCTCAGGGAGGCCCAGACTCCAAAATAAGGCACAATCTCGAACCAACTCCTCCGACCGTGACAGGGGAGGCCTGCAAATCGCCCCAAAAGCAATCCTGACCGAGAATGTGCTCGTATGCCATCCCCAATGGTCCCTTCCCGCAGACGGTCTTCCCATCTCCTTGATAGAATCCAGCAACGAAAGAAAATCCTCGAGCCGCTGGTCCGAAAAGTTTGTGGAGAAGGTGGGGAACCAATTACCATCCGACCAGCAAGACGCAATCAACGCATTCTTATCAGCCGCTAGAGCATAGTGGCGAGGGAATCGCGTGCACAATGCCCCCATCCAATCATCAGTCCAGAAGGCGAAGGATTCGCCATTGCCAAGCACCGGCCTAAACAGTGAAAGATTACGGGTAAAGACCTCCATCATCCCCTTCCAAAACGGCGTAGGAGACCCCACACGAGCATCAGGACTCGGAGGCGCACCACCGACGTCGTAGATTTTGCGCAGAATGTTGCAGCAGAAATCCTCCCCAGGGCCCCACACTTTGCTCGCCCATTTAAGAAGCATAGCCTCATTCATTTGATCCAGCCTTCGGACTCCCAGGCCCCCCCCCCCGCTTTTTTGGGGAGTGTGACTACATCCCACGCAACAAGGTGGATCCCCTCGATTCCCCACCATGCTTGTCCCATAAGAACCTGCGCATTAGCTTCTCAAGACGGCTACGGATCCCCTTCGGCAAGCGACGATGAGACAAGAAGAAAACATGGATGGAGGAAAGTACCGCTTTTAGGAGGACCAATCGCCCCCCTTTTGGAGAGAATGGCCGACTTCCATCCCGCGAGTCTCGCTTCGAGCTTGTCAACAACCTGCAACCAGTCCCGCAACTTTGTTCTACCCACCGTCAAAGGCATCCCAAGGTAGTCGATCAGAAGGGGGCTGCACTCCAACCCTAAAGCATGGCCACAAGCAGCAGCCTCTTCCTCAGAAAGGCCGAAGGGGACGACCTTTGATTTGTTGGCATTCTTGAAGAGACCAGATAGTTAACTGAAAAGATCCAGGGCCACGGACATGCCGGAAGCCTCCTCAGCGGCCCCTCAATGAAGAACATAGTATCGTCTGCGTATTTCAGTAGCGGGATCATCGAACCATCCCTCGAGTACCCGACCGAGAAACCAATCAATAACACGGCCCACAACATGCGCCATGACATCTGCGGCAATGACAAACAGCAGCGGTGCAAGAGGGCAGCCTTGCCGCACACCCCTACGCGGTTGGAAGAAGCCACCCTCTGGGCGGCCATTCACCATGACTGAGAACGATGACGTCGTAATACATCGTTTCATCCAAGAAATCCACAGATCCGGGAATCATCTCCTCCTCAAAACCGACCAAAGGAACTTCCAATCCAAACTATCATAGGCTTTTGCAAAATCCACCTTCCATAAAACACCTTTTTGTTCCCTCTCTTCCAGTCCGCAATGTTTTCCGATGCAAGAATAAGGCAGTCCGAAATTTGCCTACCCTTTATAAAAGTTGATTGGAGCGGGGATATAATAGTCTCAAGAACACGGCTGAGCCGCACGGCGAACATCTTCGCCACAATCAGATAGAGGGCGTTAGAGAGAGCAATGGGGCGGAAATCCTCAATGCGATCTGCCGCCGAGGATTTTAGAAGGAGAACGATCAGAGACTTATTTATCCTCTCGAAACCAGCATTACCCTCACAAAACTCGGAGATGACGTCCATAACCTCGTTGCCCACGAGGTCCCAGAAATCTCTGTAGAACAACCGGGAAGCCATCATGGCCTGGAGCCCCATCCGCATTCAAGCTCCAAACCACACTCTTCACCTCCTCCAAAGAGACACCCTGCGTCAACTCCGCACACATAGAGGTGGGCAAAGAAAAAGCCCCAAGCCCCGTCCACCGCTAAAGCCTGGGTATCGTCCTTGCCGAGAATTCCCTAAAGTGAGCGACATTCGAAAATCGCCTTCCCCATTTGTCTGTCACCATCCACACACACACCATTCACAGTAATCGACCGTAGAGCATTTGACCGACGCCTCCCGTTGGTTATACGATGGCAAAAACCGTGTTTGCGTCCCCCTCCCTGAGCCAAGTATTTCTTGACCTTTGTCTCCATTTAGTGACGCGCTTAAGGTCCTCAGCCGCGATTAGCTTTTGAGCAATCGAGCGAGTGGCCAGTTCATCCTCCGATAGCTCCCTAAAATCCTTCTGTGCATCTAGTCTACAAACCACCTCCTCAGCTTCCATCCTCGTAGCGCATCTGGCAGCCCTGGACTCCTTCTTGAAGGAGCTCAACCTCTTGCGCAAGGATCCGAGCTTCTGCACAAACTTAGACGCAGTTGACCCAGACACCACCACGTTGAACCAGTGCGAAACCACCATATCTCTAAAATTATCCTCCAACAACCAGCTCTTCTCATATCTAAAGAGACCCCTCTGCGGAAGGGGCTCACCGGAGTCCCAGAGAATGGGTGTATGGTCAGACAAGGCCTTCAGACTAGCCATCACAGAGGAGAGCGCGAAACAATCAAGGAGCTCTGCCGAAGTCAAAAATCTGTCAATACGAGAGCGAGAGTTGGTGCTCCTCCAAGTGTAAGCCGAGTCCCCCACGTCCATAACCTCCAGGGCCATCGAATCAATAGCGTCTGCAAAATCATCCGAACCCGGGTCCTGGCCACCCTTGAAATGCGGTATGTCCGTCGTTCGAAGAGTAACATTGAAATCCCTCCACCCCCCAACGAGCCAGGGAATTCCCGCGAATGCCCTACTCGCCTCATGCAGGTCCTCCCATAACTCTCGCCGCAGAATATGACTACAAGGGCCGTAAACACATGAGACCGCCAGGGGAGTAGAGGAGCCAACACACACCAAGAGAACAGAGAGAACGTGTCTCCCGCGCAACACCGAGTTAAACGCCAAGGTCGACGATCTCCAAGCCACAAGAAGCCCTCCAGATGCGCCAGCCGCATCCAGAGCCTTGAACTCATCAATTCCGCCGACGCCGAAAGATCTCCAAACAACATCAGAGACGGATTGAAGCTTCGTCTCCTGCAACATGACCACATCACAACTCCATTCAATGAAGCGCGAAACAAGGATCCTCCTCTTGTCCAGCTCCCCGAGGCCCCGAACGTTCCAAGAGAGAACCTTCATTTAGAACATGGGTACGGTCCCTGAATGCGGATCACTCCAGAGGCCTCCGCAATGCTCGTTTCTAGGGTCGAGCACGACTGTGGCTCGGCGACTCGAGGCCGTGATCTCCGCCTGCGCTTGTATCTCTTATCGGATATTTTGTCGCCTTCCCCATCATCAGGACGAGAGCCACCCTCCGCAGGGCAAGCCATGAGAGAAGGAATAGAAGGGAGGGCTTCTCGAAATTGCCCATCCTGATCGTCGGCCAAAACTGGTCGAACACCAACGGAAGACGAGGCGGAGTGATGTGAGGAACCCCCAGTAGATAACGCAGGGGGATTGACGTAGAGCGTCAGCTCCTGAGGGATATCTGCAGCCGTGTTCCAGGACCCCCCAGTAGGATGCACCCACCCACTCATTGCTGAACGGGTCAAGCAAGGCACCGGGTCAAAGAGGCCCATCCGGGTTGATAATAACTGATTAGACAGGGGCTCTGAGTGGCCCATACTGCCCGAAAACAAAGAGCTAACCGGGTTTGGATCCCCCCGGGGACGAAACGCCAAAGGATCCGCGCAATCAGGCAGGAGCCCTAGACCTGCGGCCAGAGAGAGGCGCAAACGAGAAAGAGGGCACCAAATTTGCCACCTCAGCAGACAAAGAGAAATTTTGGGCGACGAGGCACACGACCCGAGGAGGGACCCCCAAAGGTCGCACCGTACCGTCCTCGCACCTCGGACCATGCAACGTACCCCTCGGAAGCCCAACCGCCAGCGCAGAAGGCGAAGCGACATCGGACAGTAGTGGAACCTTCGGCGGAGGTGGGGGCACCACGACCTGCATCTCCACCCTGAAGCTGAATCGCCCAACATCCAAGGACGCGAAGAAGACCGAGCCATCGGGAACAGCTATGAGCGCCTTGCTGCATTCCAACAGCACCAGCGTGACCTCCGGATCCGAGCCGGGTGTCAACCCATCCTCAAGCACCGCGAGCACCGTGCCCCACCGCCGGAGGGCCTGCCCCAAGCAGTAAATCGACCGGGACAAGAAAGGAACCGCACACCTTGGCCACGCAAACCTCCACTTTCGCAACTGTACGTATAGGTCGCCAAATAACATCGTTCACCCCGCCATTCAGGAGCTGGCGTTCTCTCTGCACCGAAGAGAGGCCACGAACACAACACCGACGATCGTCAAGAGATACTACATCTCCCGTAAACCGTGAGCCAAGGAATCCAGATAGGTGGACCTTCAGAGCTTCAATAGAGATGCAACTTCGTCTCGTAGCCGATCACTGCATGGGACTCGCCATTCCTCATGCCAACCTTCAAACCATTCGCAACCACTGCCGCATAACTACGATGTCCCGAGCGACCATCGACCGTAGGGGATAGACGTTGCATGGATTGTCCTTGAGAGCTACGCTCAGCAACACGAGCGGCACCACGAGCGGCACCACGATCGGAACCAAACCAGCATGTGGTACTACGGTGGCCCACCCTCCCGCAGGAGAAGCACCTCAGTGGGACAGGGCAAAATGATGCAACGTGGCCCCGAACCCCACTGCGGAAGCATCTCTTCTCCAGCTTCTTGTGGGTAACATGCACCCACCCCTCGTCACCCCCAGTACCTTGCACCGCGCCGCCTTCTCCTGCCCGCAGCCCCCTTTCCTCCCCGCAAAGGACCCTCTTCCCTTTCCCATCTTCGACATACCGACCCCCAGCGAGCAATCCACTGTCATCTCCCTCCGGGCCCCCTCCCTCCATGACGACACCACACCCCTCTGCAACAAAGGTCCCAACTCCCTCGTGCCTCGAACTACCTGAGCCCTCCCTACCACGCTGTGACGAAACACCCCACTATGAGGAACTTCCCGGCTGCGACGAAACCCCCAGTTCCACCTTGCTTCGAACTCTCCACCACCGCTCCATCCCTCAAGAAACGTATCTCTTATGTCAAAATATTATTTTCTGCCAATGCTGTGAGAGTGTCGCTCACAGTTTATGCGTTAGTTAAAGCGCTTTTACTAAAGGCGTGTTAGATAGCGAATACGTTGAATTGAATGCATTTTATGTTGCGCATTGATTACATGTGTATAGGCAGAATATCTAGAAATGGAAAATGCGAGCTATCATGCTGAAATCTATGGCATATTCTGGATAATATTTCTATGTGGAAATTAGAAATGTGAGCAACCATGCTGAAATCTATGACATACTCTGGGGAACAATTCTATGACACACCAACACACTGGAATCCATGGATATCAATGATTTGTGTCATACAATCACATGAAGAAATGTCCAAACAAAAATTCCTTAGTCAACAACAAAAAGCAAATGTATTACACAGTCTCCGCCAAAAGACGGTACATTACAGATAAAGTTACAATGGTTTGGCAATATGTTAAAAAAATTATCTCTTTCACCCCCTCTGATATGTTCTTTGGACCTTCTGCTGTTTAGATGGCATCAGGCAAGCTCCATGCTCAATCAATTCTATTTGAGAACTCCCTGCGCCTTCATCGTCCTTGATGATCGGGGCCGTTGTCTGGGTAAGTGTAGCATACACGGGTTGTGTCCCCTATTGTTGTCTCCCATTATGTTTCTCCTATGGGCTTGTGGTGTTTGCATTTCAACTTTAGATTGCTCCACGACCGGTGTAATGAATTGTCTCTATTACGAATTCTGGCACCTCTTGACCCTCCAAGTCCGGAGATGGAATGGGATCCATCTCTGGAACATCATTCTCCACTTCAATATCTGCTATCGCAGCTTGATGACCTCATCCACGACCTCGTCCACGATCCGGTCCACGAGCTTGAGCATAACCTCATCCTCTCCCTTCTACTCTTCCGCTCCATTGCGCCAGAACTTGCTTTGCATGCTTCTCGTGTAAGGTAATTGCATCAATAAATTGGAATGCTAACGAATGTTCCATTTCCGCCTTTGCTTGCACAACTATCTTCCTGCACTCATAGTGTGCGAAGATTGCTATCTCCCATTTGGATTATGAGGTCCCATCTAGACAACTACATATTAAATAGAAAATTAATGTTAAGTTAATGTGGCAAATTACAAGTTTATTGAGCTATGAAATATAATAACTTACATTGTATGCCAGAGTTGTACCCAACTTACCCACAAACTAGTGTGTTATTTATAGGTACCAATCCATGTAATTATGAGTCATGCAAATTCCATTGGATTGGCACTTGATGATGACGTGACATCCATTCACGTATGTGTAAGCCATGCCTAACTCGCCAGTTGATGGACACTTCCCCCCCTTAAATCTATTGCGTGGAGGTTCTCATCTGTATCACACATCATTGGCATGCCTTGACAACTGACGAACTGACATAAAATGCGATTTGGATAATACTGCTCAACAATTTGGAAGTATATGAGTGGTACCCATGACCTCCAAGTGTCCTGTCCATCAAAGAAATATAAAGGATGTGAATCTATGATTTTGTCCCCATAGGGCACCCACAATACCTACATGGTTAGTTAATATTAGTAAAATTAAAAGCTTTAGAATGAACAAAACTATAAAGGTAGTGAATTACCCACTCAGGAGATTGCATGTCAAATGTGTCACAGTAGGGTCTAACATGTATCGGTTGCCTACGACTGCATGTCAAATGTAAGAATTACCTGCCCAACGCACTCTTAAAGGCCTCATATTCCATCGTGGTCACTCTTTGATGATAGGCGTGATGCGCAGAAGGTGTTCCCAAGCCCACAATTACAATAGTATGATAGGCCCACCTATTTCATTTATCGCTATATCTGCCACGTAACTCAAATATCTGTACAAATAAGCAAGTATGATAGATCCCCCACTCAAGGTGCCTACAAATTCAAGGCCATACAACAAAGGGAGTGTAATAAGAGAAATCAACGACCATGACTTGTCCGTGAATAACACTCTGCCCAACAACTACAGTACATAAGCTCTGGCATATTGCCTCAATGTCTCGTCATTTGCATTGGGCAGCAAATGTTGAAACGAGACAATTAGAGACGTCGCAAGTACCTTGCTGCCTACGATATCAGATGCTGAGGATGTGCTCCATGTAGCTGCTAGCATACATCTGCCCATTTCCCTTTAGTTGACGTCCCTCCTGCAATTACTGGTCCATCAACTCGTAGCTCCATCAACACTGTCACATCATGAAGAATTATGGTCATCTCACCATTAGCCATGTGGAATGCATGTGTTTACGGTTGTCATCACTCCATTAATGTTGTAGTTAGATGCCAGTCAAGTTAGGTAAACTCCAACTCAATGATGCCACCAAATCCGTCCTGACCTACGTAAGGTCGAATGCGATCATCCAAAGGTGTGTGTCGCACTAGCATCTCTCATCTACGACAATACAACCATGAGGAAGCCTGCAACTAACATATATTGAAAATAATATAAATATCGAAAAGAGAGTTTAAACTGTTATAATTTTTAAGTTACTTATATCGTCGTCCCATAAATGAACGGTATCGCTCCCACTGAGTGAGAACAAAACTGTCAAGTTGTCTCGGATCCATCTACAATTAATATTTCCAATAGATATGTTAGCATGCGAATAAAGAAAATCTGAATGTAAAATTTAATAAATGCGACAAGCTATGGAAAAAATAGTGGCATGCAATATATGACATACACATGTATTGGTACTCACTCAAACCATGACATTTTCTTTTATTGTGCCCCTCTCCTCCGCATAAACCACACTTATTTTTTGTTTTTACCAATTGTAGACGGTTGAGTTGTTAATGTAGACAGTTATGAATTTTTATTTGGACACTGACGTTTTCTATGACCCATGATTCTACATAACTCGCTCATATTCTTCTGCAAGACATCCCTAACATCCATCTCATTATGAATCCTTATTAACCATGACCTCCCTTTTGTTTCAACTTCTTATCCGATCTTAATTCTGGGTAAGTCATAATTGGCAATGTTTCCCAGTCACCGACGAGGAAGAACTTCCCTTGGTATACATTCATATGATCTTCCCAAGTATACCACTCACCGACATAATAATCAATTTCGGCTTTGCCATTGTGATATATTTGCAGTAACGTGAGAGCATAGATACGATATATATGCCATTTCTGACAAGTATATGTTTATTACCCAAGGTGAATTGTGTACCTTTTGCGGCCTCGAGTTCCGAATTGTGTTCGATGAACACCAGTAAAAACCTCAAAAATGAAATGTGACCGTCATTGGATTCGTGTTACATTGTGTCAATTTGCAGAAGCACTCCAATTCTGCATATTCTCCAGTGCCCATTTAGTATATTTTTGCCACTTGCAATAATAGCGGAAACTATCTGCATGCTCGTTGAAATATAAGATGTAATTATAAAATGTTTTCTTGACAAGTGCCACAACTGGCAAACACCCTGCATCCTTCAGTACTGCATTGTAACTTTCACTGAGAATTGTTGTCATCTGCCTAAATCTATGCCTACCATCGTATGCTAGAGTCCATTGCTCCCTATGACTATCATGAGTTGTAAACCATCTAGCAGACTGGAGCCCACTCTTGTCATTTCCTCATGAAGCAGATGGACTTCTTCTTTGAAGTATGAAGAGATGTAACGATAACAAGTGTTTTCATTGAGCCGTTCTTGAAAATGGTGTAGAAATTGCTTGCGATATACATGAATAAAGACGCCAATGTGCGAAAGGTGGACGAAAATCGACATCGACATCATTTAGCGTGGACTCGATAGTCGATACTTGGATGATAGTTTGAGATAATACACATCTGCCTAGGATGAATCCCCATGACCTTGATGCGTACCCGAGAGAGAAACAACTTCCAGGTAGGTGCAGACTCCTTGTCAACTATTAGAAAAGCAAGGGCTACAATGTGTTTATCTCCATCAAGACCACAAGCGATCATTAGCTTCTGCTTGTATTTTCCATATAAGTGGGTGCCATTAATGCTAATCAGTGGCCTGCAGAATTTGAAAGCTTGAATGCATGGCCCAAACACCTACAAAATTACAGTAATGGGGCTTCAACGGGTCAGGTGTTCAGTATGTGTAATCTATATTCCTGTCCTGGGAATGACAACCTTTAGGGCTCATTTGGTTACCGGGTTACCCCAGGGGTAACCCGGTTTACCCTCTGTATTCCCGGGTCATGTCTGGGTTGGAATTCCATCACACATCAATGTAACATCACATCACATTCTTTATTCCAACCCTCTACCAACCCTCATAATCATCCAAACAGCTACTATTCACAGGAGGTTACCCCAACCCACCTCAATCCTTGAACCAAACGAGCCCTTAATGCATGCAGTAGGTAAGGCATTTCCGCATAAGAGTTCTTCCAATCACTGTGAACTCTGGCAGTTGCTTTTCTCCTTGCATCTCACACTATTTTTTGTGACCCAATAGTTATATTTCATGAATATGGGTCCTTAAACTAGATACCCTAACAATGGATATGTCCTTCACCTAACTCAACATCGATTTAGCCATGAAATTGCAATCAAGTTGGGGTGATCCTGTTTGGCAGACGAATTAATACAAATATGTGGGCCTCTAATCTTAAATATTCTCATCAGACCATCATTTTCCTTGTCCAACTCGTCGTTTGTTTCCCTCAGAGGACAATCGCTTAGGAAATGATTTGCTTCCCTCAAGACAGCATCGCTAATAATTTTATGCTCATGCGAGGACTGCCCTACGGGGATACTTGAACTCCGCTACGCAGAAGCAACTGATGTGACATGATCGAGAATGCCAGCTTCGGTAGGGACTAACAATTGAAGAACTATGTACTAGGATCACAAATGGAGAGGATTTCCCAATAATCCTGGCATAAAGAAAAATACCATGTATGTCATCACTATTCAGGATGGACATTAACATAAGGTTGGACCCTATACCACAGGGGATGCGATGCGACATTTTGATCTTGTGGGTGTTCTTGTCCAAGTTGAACTTTTGGCAAACCAAATCCAACAGTTCATAAGTGATAGACGACCTTAATCCTAACCCACACACATTCTTATTAGCACTTGGGTCAATAATGTATAAGCATAATCCTTTGTACCATCTATAAATGTACATTACAAAGTTGGAAAATACCAATTGGCATTTAGATCCTATTATAATAACGAAATGAAGATAGAAATACCTAGGGGTTGTGCGGAAGTGGAAGGATGGCAGTTCAAGAGAACGAGGAGGTGGCTCCGTGGCAAAGAGCACCTGCATGAGGAGGCGGTGTGGGTGGGAGAGTCATGCATTATTGGTTGCGTCAAGGGAGGCGATAATCCAAATAACGACACGAAAATGCCCTTACCGAACCCAATATTTTTCCAGAAGAAAATAAAAGAATCGCCAATCAAGTAGATGCTAAAGGTGTTGCCTTAATGACATGTGTTAAAGTATGCGTCATCTTATGGGTAATAGGATCCCTCCAGGGTTCAATTACCACATTCACTGGTTTAGTCACACATCTACTGTGAGTGAGACTCAGTTTTTTCTGTCGGGCTATATAAGAAGTCACAAACCCATTATATTAGTTGAGAAAGTGAATAGAGAAATCATCCCTTAGTGACGTTCTCATGTGGTTTCATCCCGCTCCTTATGGAGTACGATTCAACGTAAAATCCTAGTGTTCTTCCACTGTTCTAAATTCTTTATCTCTAATACGTTTATGCATTATCGTTTTCTACATGATATCAGAGCGAGTTCGATTTTGGTTATTCTTCTTGAAGATTATTTTTATGTTCTTGAAGATTTATTGTTCGAAATTCAAGAATCATCTAGGGTTTTCTGAAACTTAATTTTTGCATGATTCTATTATCAGAGCCAGTGTTATAAAAGTCGGTTGACTAGACCGACTAGTCATGTCGGTGGGGGGGGGGGGTAAGCGGACTCTACTAGGCCAAATTGGCCTATAGTCGGGTTGACCCGATTACTCATGTGATTAGTTGGCCAAGTTAGTTGACTAAACGGGCGAATTTTGCATATAGTTTTCAAACGTAAAAAATATGGGATCCGGATATCCGAATACTCGTACCCAAATACCTGTATGGAGGGATTTGGGTTTGTTGTCAAACAATAACCCCAATCCTCATACCCTTGCACACAAAAAACCCCCTCCTGACCCGCACTTCTCCGCTAGGTGTAGCCCCCTTGAGGCTCCTCCGCGGCGTCGCCTTGCCTCCACGTCACTGGTGATCCTTCGGCAAGTCCCTTTGGCTCTGGTCCTCTATCGCCCCCTCTTTTGGGTCGCAACGCCCTCTTCTCCACCTTCTTCTGCCAAGGCTGGTTAGGTTTTTTTCAATTTTTTGTTTGTTCTAGCTTGGTTCAGTACTTAATCTTAGATATTATGGCTTAGATATTCTTGCTGATTTGCATGTCGGTTAGCTTGTTAGGTTATTTTAGAAGTAAAAGCTTAGATATTCTTGCTTATCTACATGTCAGTTGGCTTATATAAGGTTAGCATTGTGTTTTATATGCTCTAAATGTTGGTTAACTTAGATATTTCTTGTTGATTTACATGTTGGTTAGCTTATTCATTTTTTGTGCTTGTTGATTAGCTTTGTATTTGTTGATCAGTAACTCCAACTTGTGATTTTGTTTGTTGATTAGTAACTTCAACTTGTGAGTTTGGTTAGCTTTGTTTTTATTGATTAGTTAACTTGTGAGTTTGTTGATTAGTAACTTGTGAATTTGGTTAGCTTTGTGTTTGTTGGTTAGTAACTTGCAAGTTTGTGAATATGTAGATAGCTATACCATCGATGAACGCTGCTTCTGGTAGCGTTTCATCTTTTAATGTGCTATCAGGATCAAGTGATCCTGCATGACATTATGGGTACCTTTCGAACCGTGCAGATCCCAACACAATTACTTGTAGGTTATGCAAGAATGTTGTCAAGGGATGTGTGTACAGGTTCAAGCAACATCTAGCACACCAAAGAGGCTACGTGGTTGCATGTTCCAAGGTGGGCACAGAGGCAAAAAAGAAGATGATCGCGTACTTTGATGACGTTGCCAAGAAGAAGAGCCAGAAAGCCATTGATATTCAGGAGATGAGAGAGGAGATAGATATCATTGGAGATGCAGGTTTGACAAAGAGATCACAAGTATCTGACTCCTTGGAGTAGAATGTCACAGTGGAAAGGTCATCCTGTCAGATCATAAAAGATGCATTCTCCAAGGATCATCGTAATAGGATCGTGTCGTATATATCCTATTGGACATATACATTGGCAATTCCTTTTAATGCATTCACTATGAAAGCTTTCATGCATATGGTGGAGGCGATTGGGAGGTGATTGGGAAGTACGAGCCTGGACTAAACGACTCCCACGAGGTATGAGCTCAGTGGCCCGTTTTTGTAGAAGACAGTGAAAAAAATGCATGATGACTTGTGATGCCATCGTGGCACGTGATGAATATGTGATTCATCACTCTTAAAGTTAAAATAGAGCCTTGTTTCCGAGTAAATAGGAGCATATTTCCACCAATATTGCATAATTAGCATTCATGCATGCATTGATAACATTTGCATTTTAGCATCCGCATCTGCTTTAAATAAGAAGCCAGAGTCATCTGTAAAAATCACCCTTCTGTATATATTTTACACTAACCCTAAATCCCATAAATTCACTCTATACTGTATATATTACCAACAATAATACCAGAAAAATACCAGAAAAATGCTAACATGTAAATTTGACAAATAAAACCCCAAAACAAGTTGGAGACCTTGGACCTTAGAATGCACATATCTCTCTCATACAACCTTCGATATAGGTCTACTCACTTTTAAAATAATATACATTCAGAGACATTCAAAATGAGACCAATTTCATTAAAATCGGAGCTCGTATGCAAAACTTGGGTTTTGGGCCCCCATTGTATACTATATGTATGTATATTTGTACCCTTGTATTTTATTACTTTATTCGACCTCGTTTCCGTTTTTGGTCAACATGAAACTTAACTTTCATGTTTTGAGTTTTTCCAAATTCGGCCATTTCTCCCTCTTATTTCATATTCTTCCTCAGCCACTCTGATTGGGCCACGTGGCGCCCTCTGGTTGCGCCACGCGGCCCTACTCATCACGTGCCACGCGCCTCTCTTTCCCCACCGTCCGATGGTTTCTCCTTCCTCCAGATCTCGGTCGTTCACACCGCATCACCTTGCAGCCGTCTAATCGAGGCCCAGATCGCATCTGGGTCATTCGCCAACGCCTCCATCTCAGTGTGCCACGTAGCACCTTCCTCGACCCTTGGATCTTCCTACTGATCTCATCCACGCCGTTTGTTTCCGCATCATTCTCAGCCCTCCACATGGCCACATCTCCACCGCTGGATCTTTCCCAAGACGCCTCCATCTCAGTCGTTAGCTTCCGCTCAATCGACGATCCTTCGATCCCCACGCCTGATTCCATCTCTACCGTTCGCCCGCGCCCGTGCCTACGCCCGCCACGCGTCACGCCCAGCGCCCTCCGATCACACCGCCAGGATCGAATCGCGACCCTTACCTTGCGTTCATCTCCTGGCCGTTGGAACGCGAGATCCAACGGCCATAACGTCGTTGTCTACCTCTGCAAATACCTGCTTCCTCGCCGCCCGCGTACTGCCTCCTGCCAGCCGACCCCTCGCCGCCAGTCCCCTCCGCAGGAGCGCGGTGCCCCGCGACCAAGCACGCAGCCCGCCCCGCTCCGCCTTTTCACGCCAGCGACCGCTGCTGCCGTGGTGTACCGCACGGCTGCCGCCCTCGCGAGCTCCCCAGCCCACGACGCGTGCCCGCTTCCTCTGCACTCCATACTTTAGCCCTAGAGGTGGGATCAAAGAGAAGGTTTATTTTTTTTTAAATTTATTTTTTTAAAAAAATGCATTTGCATCCCTTTATGTTTCTTTATTTACAGTAACTCCCTTGTTCACATTTCAATTCATTCAATTGTAATTCTTTATTGCGAAGACAACCCTGCATTTACACATTAATTTGGACTTTCATTTCACATCATTTTATTTAATCAAAAATAAATTTTTATAGAGAAACTAATTCTGAATATTTTGGATATTTATTTAGATTTTTGTGAGCACTGGGTAATGACCTAAAAGTAATTTGGTGAAAAATTGAATATTTTACCCATTTAAGCTCTGAAATTCGCACATATTCATTTATTGCTCCAAAATTTGTGAAAAAAATCAGATTTGATGTCTTTAAGTGTACTTTAAATAATGTCCAATATTCATACAAATTGGAGTTGTCTTGTGCATAAAATAAATTGTTTGGTGATTTCAGTAAATGATTTTTACTTAAATCCACAAATATCATTTTTGTGAAATTTCAAGTCTCCTAGATTATTCACTTAAATATCTATTTGAGATAATTTTGCTTCCGCAAAATTCAATTTCTGGATTTATTAAAAATTAAATACCAGAAGTCACTCTATTTTCAGTAAAAAATCATAAAAAATCATAAAGTGTCAGAAAATTCTAAAAACAATAGTGTAGCTTTATTTCATCATATTTCACTTCCAGTAAATTTTTCATAATTTTTGCATTTCATTTGCACGAAACATTGTATAAAAACCCCCCAAAAGTTTGTATTTTTCATTTGTGCATCATAAGTCTAAAAGTTCCAAAAAAATACTTTTGCATTCGTCGTTGGATTAGGTTTATAGTAAAAATAAAATTTGGTTGAATCCGGATTAATTTCGCTTCAAAATTAATTCGATTAGGTCGCTTGTTTTCTTAATAACCTAATTCATCCGCAATTGTGCATTGATATTTTTTATCGCATAAAAAATTACAAAAAAATCTCGCTTGGAAAACCTTGATCTAATTCTTCTAACTTGATCCGAGGCTGTTCCTTTACCTCCTCGAGTCGACCCTGGGGCTTGCCCAGGTTAAAGAAACATCAAACCGCTCGTACATTAATTCGACGATTCATCGATACGTGCGGTTAAATTTTTGATCGATTCGGTTTTATCTGACTGCAACAAAATCATTAATTCGATACTAGTAAAAGTGTAAATTTCGGGTCAATCAAATGACACCGTTGCCGGGGAGGCACGACTTAGGTTAATTTTTAGAGAATTTTGATTTTAGATTTTCCATCCTCTGGTAGTCTGATTCCCGGCTTTTCTTGTGAATATTTTTCTGTCATTTTTATTTATTTATTTTGTGTCGTCCTTTATCTGACCTCCATTTATTTTCATGCGAGGAATACGAGGAGTCGAAGGCATTTCGCCAAGCGAGCCAAGGACTTGCATTAAAATAATATTCTGAGTGTTAGTGTGAGGACTTGTATTTTTTCTTTTATTTCATTTTGCATTTTTCCAGCGGTTTCCGTTTGGGCTCTCGCGCGTGTAAGTATAATAAAACGTGTCCCCGTGTGCTGTGTGGTTGCTTTACGTAGAATAGGACCTGCACTTGCGGCTCTTAGAGCTACTTTAAGAACTGTTTGTGCTCGTAAAATTTTAGGACCACACTTTGCACTTAAAAAACTCACTTAGACTGCAGATCTTAGTCGAATTCAATCTGTTCTTCACTCGCTAATAGAACTGCCTGTCTAGGAGCGGCTTTTATCGCTTGCATGTATATAGTTTAAAAATTTTCAATTCTGTTTTGCATTCTGCATAAAAAGCGAAAGGATCACTGTAAGTCTTCTCTACTTGACATTCATCATTGTTTTATCATGCATCGGTTTTTCTCGACTCCTTCCTCCTTGGTTTTTCAAACTTAGGTTTAAAGGAAATTAGGACTGGACGATAGGCGTGCCTTGTATGTTGGATTAATCAAGTGATCACATTACTTAAAATCGGGACTGCTAAACAAAATTGACCAAAAAAATCAATAAAATTGGAAATTCTGTTTGCGGGAGATTAACCCTGACCTTGTTATCAGGCTGAGTAAGGGTATTAGAGTGTGTATGCACACCCTAAGGCAGAGCCAAAAATCCCCGCCTTCCATATTGCGTACCCCGATCCGAGCAAATATCACAGGCTGAACTACAGGTTCAACTGACCAGTGCCAAGTAGCCTCCGCTTACTCCGGTAGGTAGATAGGGACGAAATTGCGGTGCACCGCGACAAGTTGCTAGTAGCCTTCGCCTGTTCCGGAGGTAGATAGGGGCGAAGTTAAAGCCTTGTCAGCTTCCGCCTACTCTGTAGGTAGATAGGGGTAGGTCCTTGAACTTTCGGCTGGTGATAGGAGTGGAGAAAGGAAGGGCGTTGGTACCTTAGGCGACAGGTTAAACAGGAGAGACGCATTCAGCTTTTAGCCGACTCCCCTATAGGTTGCGTAACCTTTGCTACTTGCTTGAAAATTCACATTTAAAATCAACCAGACTAATCGGACTCGGTTTCGGGTCCTTCACCTTGTTGAGTGTGAAAATCAGGGTTTGGATTCACTTGCTTGCTTCAGGTAGGAGTAAAATCCTATCTCACACTTATACTCCCGATTCTTCTTCTCGCCATCCAAGATGACTGACGGGGGGGGGGGGGATATCTATTCCCGATTCGCAAATCTTTCCTTGAGCCCCTCATGAAGTTCGTCTTCATCGACCCAAGTGCAATTTGGGCTAACCCGATCTCATGACCCTCTTGAGTTCGGGATCCATCACTTTCAGGGTGGTTACCCTCAAATCAACCCTTTTCTCTCCTCTGATCTCACCGAAGAAGACGATCGCCTCGGTGACAATGTCTTTATTGATATGTCCTCTAACCTAGACCATCTTCTTTATCCAGGAGAAGAGGACAAAATGTCGAAGAAAAACACAGACGATGAGGAACACAGAGATGACCCCATGCACCAAGTCCTTGCCCGGTTAGCTAGAGCCGAGCAGCTAAATGCATAGCTTATGGCTAGGATGGGACAGGTGGTCGAGGTAGAGGGAATTGACAGACCCATGGTAGATGCCTAAACCCAGCAGAAAATGAGATGCATAGCTGGCTTGTATCGGTAGTTCCCCCTGAGGCGTTCGAACCAAAGCCCCACTTTCTCAGTCTGTTACCGAAGTTTAATGGAAATGCCAATGAAGAAACATATGCTTTCCTTTGAGACTTCGAGCTGATTTGCAATAACCTTAGTCACCCTAGGGTTGGGCAAGACTACATCAGGCTGAAGGCCACCCCGTTTTCCTTAGGAGATAAGGCTACTCATTGGTTGAAAAATCTCGGGGTGAGATGTACGACCTGGTTGCAGTTCAAGGATTTATTTTTGAAGAAGTTCTACTCACTCAGTAGGACTAATCAGTTGAGAACCAAGATCGCTAGCTTTTCCCAGGGCCCCCACGAGCCATTTCATGAAGCTTGGGATAGGTTTAATGACTTAACTCAGAAATACCTCTGCCATGGCATTACAAAAGAGATCTTAGTCCAGACCTTGTTCTGTGGTATGACCCCGGAGATGCAGGGGTTAGTGAGTGCAGCATGTGGAGGCAGCTATCTGAACAAAAACGAAGATGCCGTATGGAAGATTCTGGAGCAGATGGCGGAAACAGGCAGATCTCAGGCCACCAGGGCCTATCAGTTGTCTCCATCAAGCCTATCCAACGAGACAATTAGGAGGACTATAGTGGATGTGACGGATGACCTCATCCCCAACATGGGGATAATAGCTGACAAGTTAACCATGGTCGAGCAGATTCACAAGAGGGTCACTGACCTTGAGGTACTTTCACGATTGCTGAAACAAGTGAAGGAATTGACTGAGAAGGTAGCCAAGATACGGCTACCTGCCCCTTCTGCACCATCTATGTCTGTACATCGAGTCCATCTTGTACATGTTAGAAAATCGGAAGCGGAAGCGAAACATGGATAAAAGAATAAACAAGAATAAAAACGCGGGATTTTTACGTGGAACC
This sequence comes from Ottelia alismoides, assembly GCA_037367405.1. Classification (NCBI taxonomy): domain Eukaryota; kingdom Viridiplantae; phylum Streptophyta; class Magnoliopsida; order Alismatales; family Hydrocharitaceae; genus Ottelia; species Ottelia alismoides. The sequence continues at coordinate 108,892 of JAZKJV010000350.1, forward strand.
CTACTCCGTGAGGAGCGGGATGAAACCACGGGAGAAGCCCTCAACGAGGCATGCTATGCATTACTTTTTCTCAATGGATACAGGAGGTCTGGGGTTCCTTATATAGCCTCTACAGAGCCTCCAAGTCCCACCACTGGACGATGTGGGACTAAACACTGGATGGGGTAAATAGATCTCCTCCAGGATCCATTTACCCTGCTACAACACAATGGGCGCACATACAATGAATGCTCCAACACTCCCCCTCAAGTTGGAGCATGCAATGCTCTGCTTGGACAAACAGAAATAAACTCAACTCAACGCTACAGGACACTACGGAAAATATCAACCCAACTCGCACATTGCTGCAGTCGAGGACGTTGCTTCTCATGCCGTGCAGGTGAGGAGGACGAACGTGCTAGAGTGTGAGTCAACTGAAGACTCGGAATCTGACCATCGAGTCTGAAACTGCGCCTGAAGTCTCCTCGTCGGAGAACTAAGTCTCTCCCATCTGGCTCAGAGAATGGTGCACTGCTCTGGTGTACCTTTGATACCACATGAAAACCCTTGCCCTCAAGGGAATGGTCCTCTACTCTGGAGTCCATGTGGCTCACATGAAAACTCTGGCCGAACAACAACAAGAATGATGGGGACCTCGAACAAATGATGGCAACATATGCTCATCTGACAATGACCGCAAATTCGTGCGTGTCTGAAACTGGACTCGGAACCTTCTGACGTCGAGTCTGAACAACTGTAGAGTCTGAATATCTGGCTGGTTTGAATAATCTGCATCTGGCATCTGAATCTGGAGCACAAGACATGTGACTCTACATATATACTCCCCCTTTCTCCCATACTTGTCGGAAAATGAACATCGACAAAGTTGGGAGAAGACAAGATAGAAGGGGAAAACAAAAAATACTTGAGGCTTTTTCATTTTTTTAAGCCGTCATTTTTTGAACATTTTTTAACATTTTTAAAGCCGTTTCTTTTTTTACGGCTTTTCATTTTTTTGAAATTTATGCGTACGGCTTTTTCTTGTACGCGCCTCTTTTTTTACTACTCGGCCCACTTGGGCCCAAAAACATGTAACAACTCAACTGGGCTTTCTTTCTCTCTTCCCCTCTCTTTTTTTTATTTCGGCCCAAAAGGGGCCCAACTTTTTCTCCGTAACAGCCTTCTATTTTTTTTGGAAACAGGCGGCCCACGTGGGCTATACAATTTTTTTATTAAAACCCACTAGGGTTCCGCAGAAACCTTCGAATCACAACCCCCGATTTGGGATGGCGCCGCGTAGAGGCCCCCCATATGGGGCTCGATCGCCGCCGCCGCGACTGAAACTGGAATGTTGCGCCGTTGGAGAGGTGCGCCATCGTCAACGCAAGCAGGTGCGCATGAGGGGAAGTCTCCTCGTCTGGAGTTGTTGCCGATAGAGGCGCTCTGGGAATCGCGTCTGTGCGCCTGGATGATGTACGGAGGGATCGATTCACGGCGGGGATATGCGCCTGCTGAACGCGGGGGATGCGCGCCTGAGAGAATCGCGCGGGACCAGGCGGCGCCACCTGGTGGTCTTTAAAGCCACCGCCGCCTGTTCGGCTTTGCACGATTGGCGCTGGGGAGCTATGGGTCGACGCAAGTCCCGCCAAAGGCGCCGGGGGCCTGGATGTCGCCTGGGAGGTCTGCTGCGGAGAGGGGCTCGCCGCAAGCACAGCTTGGAAGATCGCGAAGAGCTCGGCTAGAGGGGGCTCGCCTGGGAGGTCTGCGGCTGGGATCTGGCCTGGATGAGGGGCTGATGCGTCTAGGCCTGGTTGTGGATGAAGCTTGCTGCGCTACCAGGGCTGCAGCCTGATGGTGGATCTAGGGTTTCAGAAAACCCTAGACAGAACCTGGAAATACATCCCCGTAAGGATCTTCGACCAGAAGACAGAAATCTGAAAGCGAACTTTAACGTGCCAAACTTGGATTGAACAAATAATTCAACATAACATCGAATCTCGAATGAACAAAATTATAGAACTTGAAATCCTCGAGAATCGAACCCGCTCTGATACCATGTTAGAAAATCGGAAGCGGAAGCAAAACATGGATAAAAGAACAAGAATAAGAACGCGGGATTTTTACGTGGAACCCTACTCCGTGAGGAGCGGGATGAAACTACGGGAGAAGCCCTCAACGGGGCATGCTATGCATTACTTTTTCTCAATGGATACAGGAGGTCTGGGGCTCTTTATATAGCCTCTCCAGAGCCTCCAAGTCCCACCACTGGATGATGTGGGACTAAACATTGGATGTGGTAAATGGATCTCCTCCAGGATCCATTTACCCTGCTACAACACAATGGGCGCACATACAACGAATGCTCCAACAGTACAGGAGCAGGTACAGGGGCCTCAGGGTAGCTGGGTAGAGGAGCAGCAGTATACTCAGCAGGAGCAGCACACACCCCCACAAGTGGAGACAATCTACGAGGAGCCTCCGCAGGTGTTCGAGATCAACGGGCTGTGGTACAGCCATGTGACCCCGTTGGCAGACAGTTGGGGATAGGGAACAGTCAGCCACACCGACCTTCCCTAGTTTACCAGGAAACGAGCTCCGTCCCGCACCGCACTTCGTACAGTCTTGGCCTGGACAAGGGTACCAGCCTCAGCGGCACCAGCAGCAGCGCATGTTCCACTCGGGCCAGCAGGACCCTCCACCACCGTCCCATCAGCAGCAGTACTGGCATGGCCAGCAAGGCCAATATATACACTCGTCGTCTAGTCAGCAGCAACAAGCTCCGCCCACAGGCGAATTGGAGTCCCTCACCTTGGCGATCCAGACCCTGACTGATAGGGTCCAGCAGATGCAGAATGATTACATGGATATCCGAACTGATCTGAACCGCGTTTCACACATCCAGAATCAACAGATGGTGCCAAAGACCCCAATTCCCGCCCAAGTTCAGGCCAAACCAAATGGCCTAAATCAGGGTCAGAACCGACCACGAGATCAGGTATACTATTCAGATAACTCTCTATCTGAACATGAGATACGTTTGTACGATAATGTTAATCATATGTCCCTCAGGAGCGAAAGGACCGTGATCGTACCTGATTGGGCATGGGCACAGGAGGAAGACGTCGTCAAGTCTCTACCCGAGGAGAGCTTGGAGGCAGAGGAGCAGCAGCACCACCAGCAGCAGCAGAAGAAGAGGATTTCCAAGTCCTCTAAGAAGAAGGAGAAGAGCACCAGCAGTGAGTTTGGCATAACCGATGAGGAGCTCGCACCTCCATCTGAGGAGGACGTCCCAGCAGTCGCGGAAGACGCATCATCGATTTCGCAATAGCAATTTCTTTTTAGTCCGAGTCAGAGACAATGTCAGAGTCAGAGTCGTGTAAAGAACTCAGTTTTCCGCTTTAATGAAGATCTTTCGATTTCAGAATCTGAGTTAGCATCAATAATCCCTTTCCCCCGAGCCCTTAAGGGTCAAAAGAAGAAAACAAAAAAAATCCAAAAAGATGACCCTGAGATGACAGAGTTCTGCAATAAATATATTAAGGTCACAATCCCTTTCGATAAGTATGTGGATATGACACCTGCATTACAGAAGTACCTTAAGGTGAGATGCACACCTACTAGGGTCAATAGGAAGACCAAAAGCCGTGTTGAGAAGCATGTTCTGTCAGTAGCCACTACTTGCGCTATAAAGAATGTGTTTCCAAGGAAACGAAGAGATATGGGTGCCAATTATGTGGTGAGTCATGTCGATGACACCGCGTTTGCACGCACTCTCCTAGATAATGGATCCTCAATTAACTTGATGCCTACAACCCTCTATGAGCGGCTAAATCTAGGACCTCTTAGGAAATCCAGAGCATTACTCCAGTTTGCAGACAAATCAAGCAAGAGGTCCCAGGGAGAATTGAGGAATGTTATCATCAAAGTCGAGGGTCAGGAGTACATGGTGGACTTTACAGTCCTTGATATGGAGACCCCTCGAAATTGGAGAGATTCCCAAATCATTTTAGGAAGGCCCTTCCTCAGAACAGCAGGGACCTTATTTGATTACAAGATCGGGAAAATTCAGTTCCAAACTTCAGGCGGAGATGAGGAACTTGAGATGAAGCAGACCAGGTTGCAGAGGCCAGATTCTGAATCCAACATCGAGTACTCTTCGTCTGAAACATATTGCATTCATGTAGATACCGTTGGGCCATAGAGAGCACCAATGAGTCCCTCTCCTCCGGAGAAGATCTTGTGCATGAGACAGTCTGTGAAATCCTTAGGAACGCGTACAACGCAGAATATGCATCCCCCTACATCTTCGATGACGTAGAGGCCCAGCTGGGCCTGTCAGTCCTTCCCTCTTTAGGACAATCAGAAGATGAGGATGATGAGTCAGACGTGGCTTTTGCCAATTGCTTGAAAACCTTTGACGATCCGATTCCAGAGTTGAATGAATTGGTGACATTTACTTCACAGATAGATCCAACCACTACCAGCACAGAATCAGATTCGATTGAGCCAGACTTCCTTGATGATCACACCTTACCTAAGCTTAAACCTTTACTCACGACACTTAAATACGTCTTCCTTGCGAGATAAGAGAAGAAATATCTGGTCATCATCAGTTCGCGATTGATCGAGGAGTAAGAATCTCGCTTGCTAGAGATCCTAGAGAAAAAACCGGAAGACGATAGGCTGGAGCATCTCCGATCTCCACGTATAAATCCCGCTCTGTGTTCGCACCATATCAACTTAGAGAATGAGGCTAAACCCTCTCGTGAATTTCAACGTAGGTTGAATCCAAATTTACGAGAGGCCGTGAAGAAGGAGATAGAGAAATGGTGTGACGCGGGTTTTATTTACCCCATCTCCGATTCCAAGTGGGTGGTACCTATTCATGTTGTCCCGAAAAAGTCGGGAATTCAGACGACCACCAATGAGGACGGAGAGGAGATCGTGACACGAGTACCCACGTCGTGGCGCGTCTGTGTGGATTACAGACGCCTGAATGCTGCGATGAAGAAGGATCATTTTACCCTACCGTTCATTGATCAGATCTTAGAAAGATTAGCTGGAAAAGAGTTCTTCTGCTTCTTAGATGGGTTCTCGGGCTACAATTAAGTAGCTATTGCTCCTGAGGACCAGAAGAAAACAACATTTACATGCCCCTTTTGTACCTATGCTTTCAGGCACATGCCCTTTGGGTTATGCAATGCTCCTGGTACTTTTCAAAGGTGCATAATTGCTGTATTTGCCGAAATGGTCGGTGAATTCCTGAAAGTCTTCTTGGATGACTTCTCGGTCCACGACGATTCCTTCGATTCCTCTCTTAGGAATCTGGACCGAGTCCTCAAAAGATGTTGTGAGGTCAATCTGGTGCTCTCCTGGGATTAAAGTCACTTTATGGTGACGGAGGGCATTGTGTTGGAGCACGTCATCTTCAAGAGAGGAATGGAGGTTGATTCTGCCAAGGTGGACGCGATCAGATGACTCCAGCCACCAACCAACGTGAAACAGTTGCGATCGTTCCTCGGGCATGTTGGATTTTGTCGGAGATTTATCAAGGATTTTTCGAAGATTGCCCAACCGCTAACTGAGCTTTTAGGCAAAGACATGGAGTTTATTATCGATCATAAATGTCTTGAGGCCTTTAAGAAATTACAAGGGATGATCATGGACGCCCCGATCCTCCAAGCCCCAGATTAGTCTCTTCCTTTTAAGATCATGACGGACGCATCACATTTTGCTGTTGGGGCTGTGTTAGGACAGAGGAGGGATGGCATCCCGTTCGCTATACACTACGCAAACAAAGTGCTTGATACTGCTCAGCGTAACTATACAGTTACGGAAAAGGAGATGCTTGTGGTAGTGCTCGCCTTGGATAAGTTCAGATCTCATTTAATTGGATCCAAGGTGATTGTGTTCACAAACCATGCAACACTACGGTATTTAATGGAAAAGAAGGACGCGAAGGAGCGTCTTCTTAGGTAGATTCTACCAGGAATTTGATTTGGACATTGGAGATAACCTGGAAAGAAGAACGTAGTAGTTGATCACCTCTCCCGTCTCGAAACTCTTTAAGCTTCTGATGATAGGCCTATTCGAGACTCCTTCCCTGACGAGTCGATTTTTGTTATCGACTCACTTCCATGGTACGCCAATATCGTGAACTATCTTGTCTCCAAGAAAGTTCCCGAAGATTGGCCCAAGATCCACATAGACCGACTTAAGTCGGATGCGAGACATTACCATTGGGATGATCCGATCCTTTTCTTTGAAGGACCGGATTGTGTCTGGAGACGGTGTATTCCTCAGGAGGAATATCAGAGTGTCCTTACTTTATGCCACAGTTTGGAGGCAGGAGGACACCACTCCGGGAAGAGGACCGCATGGAAGGTACTTCAATGTGGCGTATACTGGCCGACTCTGTTTCGTGATACGCTCACCATTGCGAAGTTGTGCCCGGTATGCACGGTGAGGCGACGTGGACGAGATGCTCTTTGATGACTAATGCGTGGATGGGCATGCGAGGAAGGAGCATCGGCAATTTCTGTGTCAATTACACCTTGGGTACTTCATTTTTAAAGTCCATAGACGCCTTAGACGTAGCCTACATTGCGGAATACATCTTCAAGTTGGTGGAGGAGTGTTTGAATGGAGGAGATCTCTCAAGGTGGCACCGGCGCCACATTCCCTCCAACCGCTTGACATGTGTGTAGCAGTAAATCTAGATCTTCTTGGATATAAAAAAGGCAGTAAGGCGATTGATAGACGATTGACAACCCTTTAGGAAAAAGCAACGGTCGCACTCCTCCAATCATGGGAGGTGTCACGTGAGATGATAGCAGCAACTCCAGATTCCAGTGGCAGCGATGCACCTCCAGATCGGTGCACAACGTACAAGGAAAAAAGGGGAAGCATGCGTGCAACCTTCAGCCCCTTCTCGAAAAAAGACAGGATCCAACACATGACCCCATCTCCCACACGAAGATTGCGCACCTCTCCCAGTCGACAATCGTCTCTCACCTTGCATTGCCTCCTCCAGGTGGCAGTAGCCCACACCGGCTCGTACGCACCTCCTTTAGGCAGTGACGTTCCCCTCTGCACGTGAGATCCTTCTCCTCGCGCCCACTCCTAGTAGGAATCCTCCCCTTCATCTCTTAGCAAGCTACCCCCAAGCACGTCTCCGGGAGCGAAAGGTGGTCACCTCCAGGTCTTCTTCGCAGGCAGTAGGCGTTCTAGCCATCCCTTCTTCCAACTTCCATTGTTGTGACGTCTATGGGCTCCTACATGGAGCCTTAGTCGTGGGTTGAAGAGAGAAGGGGTATCGCCCCCTTCCATTAAAAAAAGAAAAGGTTAGAGAGATGGGCTTTCACCGTTTCAAAAAAATGGAGTGTATGGGATGAGAGAAAGAGGGGAGTTTTATTGGACAATTGAGCTGCTTTGTATGAAAAAATAGAGGGAGAAGGGTGATAGAAGAGATGAGAAGTGTCGGGGCCTGATTTCGACCACACCTGCAATATGCAAAAAAACATACGAAAAAATATGTCACAAGAAAAGAAGCCAAAAAATGGATTGGCTTACGAAAAAAGTATAAAAATACGTACAGAGAAAAAGAATGATTTGTGCAAAAAAAGGAGAGAGCACAAAAAAGAAAAAAAGAGGGAAAATTAAAGTTTTTTGTTTTCCCCCCTTCATTTGTTCTCCCAACTTAGTCGAGCTCCTCTCCAAATTCCAACAAGTATGGGAGAAAAGGGGAGTGAGATAGTACAAGAGACGCGTATTCATGTTTTCAGAGATTCCACTCAAAGACCAGTTCAATGCATGCAAAAATAGAATCCAATGACCGTGAACTCCAGTATGAGATCATGCCAAGGTTCCCAAGAGAGAGAACCCACTTCGAGGTCCCAAGATAGCGACTTGCATTCAGAGATCTTCGTATATATATTCTCGCATCATGAATAAACAAGCATTTGGCACCATATCCCCCCATAGGTGACGAGCCAACCCCCACGAGTTTTCGACAATAGAGAGACTCATTACAGAGGCCATACCTCAAGTTTCTCCTCATCAACATGGCATGTGTAGCACCACATCAACAGCAATCCACAGAGTATGCTTTGGGTCGTTATGGTTTGTAGTGTCATACATTCATCGAGTGAGTTTATGTCTTCGTACTATTTGTCCAAACTGAGCATTGCATGCATGCATGCTCCAGCTTGAGGGGGAATGTTGGAGAATGCCCTAGGTGATAACTGAAACTTTTCAGGATCCAACTACCACACCATGAGACCACACCATGAGAATACTCACACATCATTTGTGAGTGTGACTTTAAAAGGTTAGTGGGGCTATATAAAGATCCCCGCACCCCTGTACTCATCGAGAGATTGAAATAGAAGAGTCCGCCTTTGAGGCATTCTCCCGTGGTTTCATCACACTCCTCACGGAGCATTGTTCCACGTAAAATCTATAGTGTTCTTCGTTGTTTATTGCTCTTGATTTATTTTCGCTTCTGCATTATGTTTTTCCACAATTATATTAATATTCAATAGTGATGTGTGTTTAGGTTGGGCTCTAATTGGTATTGAATTATCTTTAACTCAAGTAGTAAGTTTAGTTTCTAACCTATTTTCATTCGTCTTCTTTATTTCAAATTTGTGATTATTATAATTTATATATACTTTGTAAACTGTATGTTATTGTACACGTTTGTTTGATTTCCAATATAGCTCAGCTTTTGTTTATACATAGTATGAAATATAGTAATATGTTAATGTGTTAAATACGATTCCTTTATGTCTATAAGTTGTTATGGCACAAGCACCATTATTGTTTTCCGATATCTCGCAGAAGACAACATTCACCAAGGTATTATGTATATACGATATGTGTGATATAATGTGTTTAATGTACCAAATACACCTCTCTCTTGCATATAAGAGTGTATTCGTATGTTACTAATTATTTAAAAGTTAAAATGATCTTATTTTGTGAAAAAACACATTTTTGTGCCATTTCTGATATATCTACTTTCGGACTTACTAATACGAGATTGAGATCTCAAACACTGGTGTCAAAAGACTCAAAACTGAAGCGTCAATAGGGCTCAGATCCACGTGCAATTAATATTTATAATTAATGATGCAAACAAAAGTATCAAAAAGAAAATACTGAATAGTTCTTGGAAAATAACAAAAGTGTATGCAATTGTAAAACTCACCGGTGGTTCGGCACTTTCGTTTGTTATGACCTTCCATACCACATTGATTGCACTTGTTCCTGATTGTGGAACCATTTGTTTATTTTTATTTGGACATTTTCATTTATATGAATCAATGTCCCGTACATACCATCATGTTTTCCTATCCATAGCAATGTCACATCCATCTCATTATGAATCCGCATTTATCTCATTATGAATCCGCATAGATTTTGGTTTACCTTTACCTTGTTTCCCATATCAGGCTTTAGTTCATTATATTCACTTTGTGGCCAAGTTTCCCCATCGTCAATTGGAAAAAACTTTCCTTAGTAGAATCTCAACTGATTATTCTGTATACGCCAATTGCCAGTAAAAGAATCAATAACTGCAGGTCGCTTAGAAGTAACCGCTATAGCTTGAGAACATGGTATGTGGTAAATCTGCTATATTTGACAAGTGCAAGTTCTTGGAGTCAAATGTACTACTTATCTCTTACAGTCCCTGATACAGTATTGTGTATGACACAAACCTGTAATAATCGCAGACTGTAGATCGGATTGTCGTTGGATTCTTCTAAATGTATGTAAGTTGGCATAAATACTCCACTCCTGAAGTTTATCAAATGCGGTTTAGTGAATTTATGTCCTCGGAAAAATTGCAGTTGAAGCGTCATCAGATCAATGAAATATGCAGCACTATTATAATTTATTTTTCTATAGGCGCTATGATAGGTAAACACCTAGCATCTTTCAAAATAACTTTATAATTTTCACTAAGACTTGTTGTGTCTTTACCAAATCTATATCCACCATCGCATGCTAATGCCAAAAGCCCCATCGGACATAAATGTGTTGTAAATCATCTACATGTGTTTTTACCACTCCACTTTCTTCATGAAATGTCCATATTTTCGGGTGGATGTTTGAAGTATGGCTACTCTGACAAGATTTTTCAGCGTCATATTTTTTAATATATAATTGAAGTTGCTTGCGGCTACAAAAGTACCATTCCGTAAATGGGGATTGAAATCCTACAATAGTGTCATTGAAATCTGATCAAATTCATTGATGCCTATCGGATCAGCATATCGAACCTTGTGTATTCCCACGATCTTGACGGTCTGGATTTTTCATCCAATACTGGGAATAATAGAGTAACAATGTGAGATATACCATCAATACTGCAAGCTATCAAGACTTCTATTTGTATTTTCTGTATAAATGAGTGTCCTAAATATTTATCAGTAGCCTACAGTTTTAAAAGCCTCAATACATGAATGTCTGAAAATACCACTCAAATGTTAGCTTACTTTTGTTTTAGGCTTACACTAAGGGGCATGTAATAACAATCGATGCCCCAGGAATGGACGTCTCCAATGCATGCAACAGATGACATCTATACGTACTCTATAAAAAGCCTCGTACACACAAGTTTGTCTGCTTTTCTTTTGGCAACTCAAACTCTTATATATTTTATCTTATACGAGCCTGCATGTGGAAGCCTTCATAATAGGACTACCACTAACCATGCTCAAAACAGATTGTGCCATTATATGAAAAATCAAGTTTTGGATGATCTCGGTTGATTGTTGAACTAATACAACAATGAAGACTGTCCACTTTTGACATAACTCAGACACCATAAAAACTCCTGAAATTGCCTTAATTAATCTAGCATCTTCGGACCTCTAACTCCACGCTCAATTGGCTTAGCATGACATGACACGAACTTCCTCTCTCAGTCCATACATAAGTAAACTATAAAGGTGGGAGCACTTTATATAACAGTAACAGAGGAAGAACTTTTCAGAGTGTGCAGTTACATGTGAATGTGAATTAAGCGGGTCCAATGTTGTGGTGATTTGAAGAACAAGTGAAAAAAGTCTGTTTACCATAAAAAAATGGCGAAGCCTTCTCCCACTTTTAAGTAGGGTCGGCTACATGGACTCCTGCTCAAATCCATGTCGAAAAATCTGACTATTTTTACGATGGTTGGCGGCTACTTAACGCAACCCCCACAATGAGGTATTTGAAACATGATCTTTTGGGTGGTAGGCACACTGCAATATCACCAGACCGTTAAACCCTGCTCGTTGAAAAAAGTCCCACCATTAAGTAAAATAATTTTTATTTAAAAACTAATGGGGTCACGTTTTAATAGACGATATGTGTGCACACACACGTGTAGGTGTGGGTGTACGTGTCCACGATGCATTGATGCTCGAAGTATAGATATTGGGATTGGGCTTATCAATCCATTCATATTTTTTCGAGCACGATAAACATATATTCTAACTCCTTTTAGTTAGAGAATTCCATCTTGGATTTACTAGTTATGTTATGGCCAGATTGGCATTCCTTATTTCAATTCAACAACGTACCAAGTATCAGGAGTTTCCTTATATTAGATAAGTGGCTAAATCTATAGGTATTATAGCAAAGCAATCATTTAGAGAACTAGATACTCAATTAATGTTAAGAACTTTTCATAGTGGAGTATTTACGGGTTGTATTGTTAAATGTATATGGGCTCCCTATAATTGAAAAATAAAATGCAATGAGGATTTGGTTCCATTTCCCTTCTAATTGTGAAGTCATTTTGAATGTTACACGACCGTCACCACCAATATTATCGATAAATGTAATGGGTGGTACAAATAGGTCAATTGACTCATTATCATCGGAGTCTTCATCATTTTCATCTTCCATCTCATCATCTGTGTCACGTGCCAAAAAAGTCATTGGGCACTTAATTTACTTCATTGCAAAACATTCTCATTCATAATAGTCTCAGGTTTAGTGACAACTGTTGGATGGTTGATTTCTTTACCCGGCAGTTGACGAGTCTCAATAATCGAAGGAATTTGGCCTTCATTTGCAATATTGATCACCAACTTCATATGCAATGATTTTCCAATAGTTTCAGCATAAACAAAAATGCCTTGAACGTCGTCATCATCTATAATGGACATCAACATGGGATCACCTCTAGTTACTAGTGGGGTACAATGTGATAGCCTAATTAAATTTTCACTCCTGTCCAAATTGAACTTCTCGTATATTGAGTCCATCATTTCATCAAATGTCATCCCTGACCCTAAGTTGATACCTCTCATTACACAACTTTTGACATTAGTGCCATTCAAATGGATTAGGCAGCATGTGAAGACATGGAAAACTTAAATGAAGTGTAAAAAAATCACTTCAAAAGTAAATGGTATTTATATAATGTGAGATGAATTAGACCAACTTACTTTAATGAATTTATAGATCATGCCTTAAACTTTAGATCAAGGCTAATTATACTAGTAGCAAGCCTTTTTTTGTATACCTTGAGTAACCTAGGGCGGATGTGGGATGGAGGTGGGTCGGAGACGACGAAGGCTAGGGTGCCGTAGAGGAGAAAGAATTTCTCTACGAGGGATGAAAGCAACGATGATCCCAAAGAGCAGCATACACTACAAAGGAGCAAGCGTAGTGAAAGATACAAGGGAATGGAGGGCTATGATGCGACTTTATGATTTACTACTGGAAATCCAATAGTGGGACACAAGGGATCGAGAAGGGTTTTGAGTATATATACATGCATCACCTATTTTTCATGCGATGTTGGAAGCACATGCAATGAATGTGCTATAAATATCGCACCGTGTTATATCGCACGACGACGATGTGATATGGGAGCAGTATTAAGAGGAAACCTATTCATTTGACTGAAACAATGTATTTTTTTTGAAGTGCTACTTAGGAATCTTACTCGTGTTACGCTCCTAGGTCAATAAGAGTTAAAGAGCTCAACCAATAGGTTGAGGGTTTTGCTCCCCGGCATGATCTTTATAACCCAAAAGGAAGGCAAGTTGTGTGTATAGTTATGGTTTCACATGCTTAGACCTCTATTCACATCTGGGGTATTTTGAATTGTGAATAACTCTTGTTTCAGGAAACACTTCAAGGACCACCTCATGGCTTGTGACCATCACTTCACGGCTTATCTGAAATGACTAATCGTCTTTGCAGTGTATCATTTGTCATTTGACTTTTTCATGACCATTGTAGATAAAGAAAAAAAGGCAAGTAGAAGCTGTTTGCAGGTACCTGCTTTGCAACCATCATTTGTAATTACCGAACGTCATGTATTGGCAGTATCCATTTGTCCCTCAGATGTAGATTATTCTCCCGATCCAAACTAACCAGCTCCATTGTTTGTTTTCCCTTGTTTTCATCGTCCTCCCTCAGTGACCACACACTGGCCGTAGCCTACACAGCTTGCTTCTGAATTTCCACAGTGAAAGGCATTCATCCATCTATGCACACAGAATGGCATGCTATAATTTGTTTGGAAGCAATGCATCACTGGGGATGACCCACTTAATGTGGGAAAACGATAGATTTCATTTGATTTTGTCCGGCTGACCATTTAATTGCATCTACTGATATAATGATGCTGTCAAGTACATTTTAAATACTACCTCTTTCTTTCAGGAACATGCTTTCACTTGTATTTCCTTTGACATTGATGGCGGTGGCTATTGCCATGCTATTACTGAAAGGCCTCAGAGAACAGGGGCGATTAGGAAGATCATTTGCAAGAGTGACAATACGTGATCAACCTCCATCAAATACTATCCAAAAGATTATTGCAGTCAAAGAGGCAATGGCTGATCTCGAAACCTCTCTCCAGAGTCTCAATATTACACTTTTGAAGATCAGAACCATATTATTATCTGGTCAGCCTGAGGTAAGGTGACTCCAGAACTGGAATAATCTACTGCTTATATTCCATACAAATCGAGCTACTTTTCTACCACAAATTATAAGTTGGTAATGAGGCAATCTCATGATATAAAGTTTCCTATGGTTGGGCCGGGAATCAAGCGGAAAATATGTGAAATTTTAAATTGAAATTTTCAAAAAGTTAAGTTCTCTTATACAGATAGTTCTCGTAACAGTGCATGCCAACTTGCTAAGATATATGGTGGCATTTCTTCATTCTTAGTGAAATATTAAAAATGTCAGATGTATAAAAGTTTTCCATTGTCAAGCTGTTAAAAAGTATATTTTGTAAATCCATCTTAAAACGGCTAAAAGGTGCTGTGATATGGGGATCTATGCCTTGTGTTTTACCATGTCTAATTAAAATTTGGAAGCTAAACTAGTGAAGAAAAAAAGTTGAATTAGGACAATCCGAAGCAGTTTTCATTTTATCAAGTTGTTTTTTCTTGCATTGAGTTCATTAAGAATTGATAAACAATGTCACAAACAACTTAGCAACTTCAAAAGGAGACTCCATTTTTATTTTATCTTGAGAACAATGTTTATTTTAAAAGTGAGATATTGTGCATCAATACAATTGTTATATGCTTTCAGCTACCTGTATCTAGTCTATTGTGATGTGCTAAACAATCTCTTTATTTTTGCAGATTACAAACAGGGTTGCTGTTGTTCTTCTGGGTGCCTCGATTACTCTTCTGGCGGTACCCTTCAAGTATATCCTTGCATTTTTCCTCTTCGATATCTTCACAAGGGAACTGGAGTTTCGAAGGGACATGGTGCAGAAGTTCAGGAGCTTCCTGAGTGAGCAATGGGCTTCTGTGCATGCTGCTCCTGTCGCTGTGCTGCCCTATGAGGGCAATGAGGCTGCTAATGGCTCGGCAAATATTGTTGCGAAAGAATCAGATGTAAGTGATGGACAGAAAAAGGAAAAAGCTCAAAACAAGAAGAAAAAATTAATGCCTTGAGATCCCTCCCCTCCCAGGCCAACCCTACTAAACCAACCTAACGATCCAACATAACCTCAACATAACGTCTCCTTTGAAAAAGGCAATTTTTTGTGTGGATGTAAAAGAGATGTAGATGAAAGTAAGTCACCTTGTACAGAATGTGACTGTTAATACAAAGAAAACTCTTGTAAGAAACATATGGAGTTATTGTGAGGACCAGTCAATAAATATTGTATGGAGACTATATATGTACAGATATAAAGAAGCCAGACGGGCATACTCATTTTGACATGTAAAAAGAAGAGGTCTAGTAGAAGACTTAGACTGCTTTTACGAACACTCAGACTGCACAACAATATAACCGCTTTTCACCGAACAATGACGCGATGACTGTAAAGGAAAATGGAGCTGCCAGCCATCTTTGCCCTCGCAGACTCATTTCACAACGGGTTTTGGTTTCAGTAATTATACAATCAATTCATCAAATGAGTTGAGCGGCAGAGGGTCGGGAAGGAGGTGGAGAGGTTGGGCTGGTGGCTCGAGGTTAGAGGAGAGGGAGAGGAGATAATTACACGTGTATCCCTCTCTATTCTTTTTTATTATGCTTGTGCGCCTAAGTTAATGTTTGTTCACAATGGGAGTGGATGGCAAGTAACACGAGGGGTTCAATCGTTAATGGTGCAAGAAGGTAGGGATATGTGTAATCGTGAAAACTCAAAAGGGCACAAGAGCAAAAACTCTTAAATATTATTGATTTCACTCATGTGGGATCAATGATTTAGGAATATTCACCATTCCATTAGCATTAAATCTATCCCATGGTAGCCAAGGTTGTGGTAACCCCATTCCTCGTTATGCCCGAACGCGGCCGAATTGTTCTATCTGAAAATTGATTCTAATATCTCTCTCCTCTATAGCTCAAGGCCAGGGGCAGAGGCAGGGGGCGG
Organism: Ottelia alismoides; assembly: GCA_037367405.1. Classification (NCBI taxonomy): domain Eukaryota; kingdom Viridiplantae; phylum Streptophyta; class Magnoliopsida; order Alismatales; family Hydrocharitaceae; genus Ottelia; species Ottelia alismoides. Next base: position 124,730 of record JAZKJV010000350.1, read on the forward strand.
ACTGGGGCCATGGCCCCCCTCTAAATTGGAAAATATCATAGCCCCCCTTCTCATTTTTAGTATTATTTTACCTTTCCATTTTCCAACATACATTAATTCTTAAATTGTCAATTCTTTCATCTTCTTTTTTTTGCAAATATTCCACAAACAATCCAACTTCCCAGGCCCACCCCCGTATTCCCCAGTTCTCATCGATCCGACGACAGTTCCCAACCCCCCCTCCCCCCGCCCTGACGCCACCTACCTCTGCTCGGAGTCTTGGACTCTCCTCCCCTCATGCGATCACGCGGCCATCCACAACACCTTCTCACATAACCAATCCATCTCTTAGCACACGAGGTACCAATCTCCTAACCCATCTTCCCCTTTTCGTAGTACTTCTTCTTCTCGATTTCGATTTTTTGTTTCCGTATCTCGTCGCCTAATGGTGATCGATCTTTAAGATCTTAGCGGATTTCAGTGAGACGTGAGTCTGTGATCTGACAATGTTGTTACACACATTGAAGCCTTTGATTCTTCCTTTGATATCTCTTTGCACTGCTCTCGAGTTTCTCAGATCTCATATGTGTTGATTCACATTTGGATAGATTTGTTTGAATGTGCTATGATGATTCTAACTAGGGTGCGGGCAGTGGTGATTCTCTCTGTCAAGGCGGTCACTCATCCTCATTTGTGTCATCGGTCATCCACATCTGGCCATCTGGAGTATGGAGACTTGAGTTTTAATATTTTAGCATCATCGAATCCCCATCTGGGGTCATCCCCAACGGCGATCGTCGTCAAGGGCCAAGGCCCTGACTGTTATCCCCATCTGGCGCTAGGACCCATCGGATCGACCAATAGGTATATCCTTTGCAGACTTGCAGTTTCATTCTTCTGATATGAGGATGCCAATTTTTAATATTCTTTCACAAATATATGTGGATATAATGTATCGTTGGATATACCTTTGGGGTGACATTTCTTTCCTTCATTATAATGCTTCATAAAACAAAAGGTTTTTGAAGGATTTTATTCTCCTACAATATGCTCTACTCCGATGCTTGTTAATTGTCTTTCTTTTTAGATGGATCGAGTTTCACACCTACAAACAATAAATGATGATTGCATCCAGTTAGGCAAATCAACCTATTTTTCTGAGACATGTTTCACAGTCTATAGTATAGTATGATCTCTATACATTATTTTCAATAAGGTAGGCTACATTTATTTTTTTGCAAATTTGCAATGAATAAACCTGATCACAAAGAAGCATGAAGACTTCTAATGCATAAGAATCCACTGGATTTTTCAATGGAAGAACTTTGTGTAAGATTCCTAGTCATGAAGCCAAAAAAAGAAATTTCCTGAGGTGTATATAAATTAATTGGCATATAACATATTAGTTATTTACATTATGTCATGTGAATTTAGGTTTACTTATGGCTAAAAGAACGATTGACTCCTATTTCAAGAAACCAAGGGTTGATATTTGTGATAAAGATACATCGCAGTCGTTTGTAAATTGTCCATCTATTTTAGATGATGCTCTAATTCGGACCATCGATCCATCTCGTCTTGATATACATGTTCAAAATTATCAACAAGAAGTGCAAAATGAACATATTGATGAATATTATATAGTTCGTGATTCGGGATTGAGCTGTCAAATTTGAGAATATCTGATTAACGAGCGGGATAAGACTCGACGTGCATATATTAAAGGTGGACCATATCAGCATTATCTTCTAGAATATCCAGCGTCTTCATGTGAAAACCATGAACGTCGATTTCAAGCTTCTTGGTTTCAGAAATATCCTTCGTGGTTAGAATATTCTCCAACTAAGGATGCAGTGTTTTATTTGCCATGTTTTGTTTTCAATAAAATATCCACTAGATGATTTGGATCAAATGTCTTCACGGTTAATGGATTTCGCAATCAGGAAAAAATTAGAGGAAAAGATTGTGTATTTTTACATCATATCGGAAGTGATCCATGCTCACCGCATAATATAGTTGAACAAGCTTGTAAAGATTTGATGATTCAAACAAGCCATATTGATAATGTCATACATCGACAAACATCAAAAGAGATTAAGTGCATCATATTGTGATTGAAAACATCAATTGATTGCGCAAAATAGCTTGCTTTTCAAGCATGTGCTTTTAGAGGGCATGATGAATCTACAAATTCCAAGAATCTTGGAAATTATATTGAAATGATAAAGTTATTGGTATCGTATAATAAAGAAGTTGCAAAAGTTGTTTTAGATAACGCTCCTAAAAATGCAAAATATACATCTCCTACCATTCAAAAGGAGATATTGGATATTATTTCCCCTAGAGTACAAACGGTTATTCGTGATGAGATTGGAAATACAAAATATTGCATCATGGTTGATGAAGCTCGTGATGAATCTAAGAGAGAACAAATGGTTGTTGTCATCCATTTTGTTGATACTAACGGTTTTATTTGATAAAGATTCTTAGATATTTTACATGTCAAAGATACAAGTGCAACTACATTAAAGAAAGTGATTTCAGATGTCCTTTCTCACCATAATCTCAGTATTCAAGACTGTGTGGACAAGGTTACGATGGTGCAAGCAACATGCATGGAGAACGGAAGGGATTCCAAGCACTCTTTAGTGTGGATTGCAAGTATGCGTATTATGTACATTGTTTTGGTCATAGACTCCAATTAGCCTTAATTGCAGCATTAAGAGAAGTGATTTCCGTTCATCAATTTTTTTTCTAAATTAACATTTGTCATTAACATTGTTGGTTCTTCTACCAAGAGGAATGATGAACTACAAGATGTTCAAGTATCTATATTGGCTAAAATAATTCTGCTAATGAAATTGAAACATGAAGAAGTCTTAATCGGATTGGGACATTACAACGTGCATGAGATATGAGATAGGGATCTCATTTCCATTCAATTTCTAGCTTGATAAGATTGTTCAATTCGACATGCCTTGTACTAAGTCAAATCGTGAAAGATGGTTCTACGTATTCTCAACGTGGGGATGTTGATTCTGCTTACAATTCAATAACATCTTTTGAATTCATATTTATTTTACACTTAATGAGGATATTTTGATATTTACAGATGTATTATGCTGTGCATTACAAAATATCAATCAAGATAGTTTAAATGTGGTTGCTTTGATTTCCACCACTAGATTTCTTATTCAAGACATGTGTGGAGATGGTTGGAGCAGATTCTTTGATAATGCACAATCATTTTGTTCAAAGCAAAATGTCGATGTTCCGGATATGAGGCTTCCTTATTCTAGTCGAGCACGTTCTCACCATGAGAAAAACAATATTACACTTGAACATCATTATCGAGTGGATATTTTTATGTCTGCATTGGATTCACAACTTCAAGAGTTGGATCACAGATTTAACGACACAGCTATGGAGCTCTTGTGTCTTAGTTCTACACTACACCCATAAGATGGTTATAAAAAATTAATATAAATGATATTTGCTTTCTTGTAGCAAATTATTATCCACAAGATTTCTCCGACAACAATTGATGCAGTATCAACTTGATGTCCATCAGCATCCAAAGATGGAAATTTTGACTAGAATATCTGAACTATGTCAAGCATTGGCAGAACTGGAAAGTTACAAGTCTATTATTTAGTCGATAGATTGATCCGGCTTAGCTTGACTCTTCGTGTCTCAACTGCTACAACTGAACGTGCATTTTTAGCTATGAACCTCGTGAAAACAAGGCTTCGAAATAAGATGGAAGATGGATTTCTGAGCAGGTATAAGATTACTTACATAGAAAAGGAGATAGCAGAAAATGTCACCATAGAAGAAGTCATGGATGATTTTTATGTAATGAAAATCGTCAAGCGCAGCTTCGATAAATTATGTAAGTTTCTCTTAGAGTTATTCCATCATTTTCATAATTTTGTAACTCAATGGTAGTACTTTCAATTACCTTTATATCTATATATTTTTAAAAACATCGACCCCACCTATAATTTTTTCTCGCTCCGCCCCTTCTCAAGGCCACTCTCTCTAGCAGAAGATCAATGGAGATTCATCTTCTCTATCAATCTATATCAAATGGCTTAAAATAACTAACATTCATAGTAGTCAAGGATTAGTCTTCCAATTATGTTTTTTTCCTCATAAAAAGAAGAATATAATCAAAGAAAACAAGAATGAATAGTGTCCATTGTCAAATGGGTATGACAATGGTTTTCTAAACCTTTGGTTTAGGTTCAAATCTTATTGGATCATATTTATTTCCACTAATTTTTTTGATTTCTATGCCAAAAAATCTTATTTTTTATTTATCCTATAATTTTGTTATAATTGTAAAAGGATTAATTATTGAAAATAATTGATATTAATTGATTATAAATTGTTTTTGTTTTCTTATAACATTAAAGAAAATAGGAGATATAATAATTAAGTAAATGATTTAGGAAAAATTATTCTTTTTACCAAACATATGCGGATCAAATCACGATCTTATAATAAGAACAATAGATCTTTCTCGATCAATCCCCTTATCCCTCATTCTTCGAGAATCATAAAGATCCTTTTCGAATTTAAACTTGTTCATTTACAATCTGGGATCTTCTACATATTTATTTATTTATTCTTCTTCCTCTATCCCTATCTCATAGGTATAGTGTTTGAATCAATAGAGAATATTTTCCTCTGTATGAATAGATAAAGAATTTGGTTAAATCGTGTGTCTCCATGTCTCACATCTCTTATTGAATTGGATTTAAGCCAACAAGACAATATCGTTGGATGATGAATTTATCGTTTTATGATGATCGATCTTTCATATAACAATATTGTATATCCATTTTATTAAGGAGAAAATCTTGTATAACAGTGTTGGATATCTATATCTGATCTTTCGTATGAGTCTCTCGAGGATTAAGACTTTTCTGTATCATTTTAGAATGTATACCAACTTCAATTTAGTGAAGACTAGTGTTAAGAAAAAATATTTGCACCTTAGGAAAACTTCTCAGATTCTTGGAGATAATTTGAGCCATCTCAACAACAAGGAATAGAAGTAGGACCATATACTTCTATTTCTTCTTTCTAGGGTCCTACTTTGGAACACATATTCTCCTTAGTTCTTTGTTTCTCAACGATTTTAAAGATGATACACACACAAGATTATATTGCAGTCGCTCGCATATTCTTTGTGATTGCATGACAGCAAGTGTAGATCTTAGCTTGACTTGACTGCGAAGAATCGTCTCTCTCAAGCGAAGCAAAAGCTCAGCCTTGTTGCTTGTTCTTGTTCAAAACTGTTATAATTCTCTATTTATATTGTTTTGAAAAGTTGTAACCTCAAGCAAACTTTTACCAAAAGTTTCCAAATCATGAGATCAATAACTCATGAACTTATTGATCATATCTTGACACTGATCAATCATCACTTGTCGATCATAATGTATTGCATTAATAGATCATGCCTTGTCGATCATACACATTGACATTATCGATCACATTTTAAAATCCATTCTAGCGATCATCAACTGATTGATCATAACTTTCCAACTGATCGATCACTGACAGTTGATCGATCATACCATTTATCATGATCGATCATATCAGGAAATTGTATTCGATTCCATGCCTATTTATTTCTAACGACCATTTTTCTTGAGCCCCTATATAAGGGAGCCCATATCCAATATTGGTGCTAGAACTAGTCTCGCAGATGATCGAATGGTCAAAACTGCCAACGACGGTTGTGCAAGACCGAATCTCACGGCGAGTCTAACCACTCGGGCGTGGAGGTAGGGGTGGACGATGCGAGGGCTCACGCCCTATATAAACCTCTTCTAGGGAGGGGAAAAGAACACGTCATCGAAACCTCGATATCGGGAGCCCCATCCCTCTCCATCCCTCTCTCGTTCTCTCTCGAGCTTAAAGAAGGAGGCACACCTCGACACGACCTTGACATTCTGAGACCGGTATCAGAGCATTACATTCGTGATCCGAACCCGATCACCGGCTCCGTCGACACCGACGTTGCTCATTCATCTACCTCAACTGTTGCCGCTCCTCGAGTCTTTCTTTGGAAACTCTTACGAGGAACCCTAATCGCAGCTACAGGTCCCTTCTTCTTTTTTGTCGTGTCTTGTAGAGTGCGTGGAAAGCAGTTTTTCCCCCTAAATTACCAGCTATGTTTTTTTAGTCACGCGTTTCAACTTCCTAAAATAGAGTATGTTTTTTGTCTTGTCGTGAAAAGCAAGCTTTCTTTTTTTAACCCTAAATTGCTAGTTGTGTTATTTTTTTGAAATCACTTCACCAGTTACTTTATTAAATAGATCAAGATTCATTTTTTTATTCTTTCTGATATTCATGGTTTTTCTCCACTGAAACTTTTTGATTTATTGCTTGGTCCAATTATAATGTTGGGCTCTGTTTTTTTTTTCGTTTTTTTGAAAGCTGACATTGTATAGGAAGATTGCACTTGTAAAGGTTTCCCTCTACCGTAACCATCTTCTCATCGATACTTTGGTGAACCATTGTCAAATAACCTTTATTGCTCTATCAATGTTACTAATTGAATCTTACCAAAGTTTTTGTAAATCTCATTATTTTGGGGGTAAAATATACTACAAGTTAAATCGAGGTTTTAATAGGAGTTTTTTTATAAAGTTTCTCATTTAATTTAAAATTTTTTTGTTTGATTAATTAACTCGCTTTCAACCATATTGTCCGTTGTTTTGTTTTACATTAAGTTTTTTTGTTTCTCAGTAAGGTAATGTTGCAAGTCAGTCCTCTAAATTGTCATTAGGTTTTTTCTTTCATAATAAATAAGTACCTTTATTAAAGTTGCTTAATCTCATACCAAAATTGATCTTCGGTCTATTGATTACGATTCCTTGTAGCTAAAAAGTTTTTTAACTATAATTAACCGTTAACTTAGTTATTACAAATACACTTGCATCTTTCTCTTTCGTCAATAGCAACACATCAAAACCTCTTGCTTATTCTTGGTAATAATATCAGTATAATCACATTAAATGGCCTTAGTTGCTTGTGGGTAACTTTTTATTTGTTGGTTGAATTAAAAGTTTTTTTAATATTCAAAATTATCATTGAATAGACATCTTCGTATCTAAGTTATGTCTTAGTTTTTTTAAAAAAATTACCTTTGCTTACTCTTTTTAAATTACTCGATCTCACACCAATCTTACATTTATTTCATTAGATCCAAAATGACAAGCAAGAAAATTGTCACTGAGGTGGGAAAATTAAGTATCTTAATGGTACTAATTATGAATTGTGTAGTAGAAAGATATACTATGGCATGTTGCACGATAACATACACTCCATCATAGACAAACTTGGGAAATTAGGTCCCGCGGATAGTGGGAGAAAACAAATAATGTGGCTAGGAGTTTTATGTTGATCCACATGGATTTGAACCTGATTCAGGTCTTTGAGACCTGTGAATCAGCTTACGAGCTCTGGATCGCATGTAAGGAGAAATATCACTCCAAGTCAGAATTGAGCGTCTAGCTTCTTCTACACAAGTAGAACTCGTGTAGAATAACGGAATCTGAAAGCGTCCTCGAGCACGCGAACAAGATGATTGTGATGGCCAAGGATCTTGTGGCAGATGATTGCACGATTCCAGAAAGGATGCAGATCGCAGTCATACTAGGAAGTCTCCCACCGTCATTCGACATGGTTGCTACATCTCTGCAGATAAATGGCAACATTAAGTCTGTGACAGACCTACCTGCATAGCTGGCAATTGAGTAGGACCTCTCTAAGAAAAGATCGAAAGCTGAGATCTTTGAGGTTGAGGAAGAAGAAAAAGCAAATATTGTGCACACGAAGAAAAGGTTGGGCCCCTCAAAGGCGAATTTCGAGGGAAAGAGTGGGAAATACCCACGTGGCTCTTGCTACGGTTGCGGAAAATATGTCCATTTCAAGGTCAATTGCCCAACAAGAAAAAGCTAGGAAATTCTAAAATGCCTGGAAACAAAGGCAAAAAGAAAATGGAATTCGCGAATGTCGCGGAATGCAACTCCGTCATCACGGACAGTGATGGATGGTGGATCAACTCTAGAGAAACCTGACACATCGCAAAGACGAAGGAGGGCCTGGTGGACTTCGAGGAGTTGAGCAAAGGAGAACAGATGATCTTCATGGGGAACAACACCTACCTGGACGTGAAAGGTGTTGGGACATACAAGCTTGACCTAGAGGATAGCATTATGGTACTGAATGGTGTACTATATGCTCCAGGGATACGCAGGAACCTGATCTCTGTTCCAGTACTGCTCAAGAGGATTTCAAAGTTCGATTTTATAATAAGCATGTATCTATAGGTAAGAATAAGAAGGTCTATACAATGAGAAAGTTTGTGCCCGAGCATGACCTATTTTGCCTTCCTGTAATAAACTCTAATGAATCAATGAATGTCTCTTCTGCGTATTCTTTGTGTTGTTTATCTGACTATGACTTGTGGCACATGAGACTAGGTTATCCAGGAAATTCTAAAATGAATCAAATGATGAAGGCAAATTTGTTGCCTAAGATCACGGGTGCAAGGACATTACCCTGCGAACGCTATCTATCCGGTAAAATGACAAGAAGACCCTTCTCAACCAGATTTCGGTCAACAGAGTTACTAGGTTTGATCCATTCAGACATATGTGGCCCACTAAGCGTTAGCATGCATAGAAATAAGGAATACTTTATGATATTCATTGATGATTACTCAAAGTTCTTCTATGTCTATCTCTTAAGAAGAAAGTTGGAAGCACTTGAAACATTTAAGAGATATAAGACGAAAGGGGAGACAAGATTGGGAAAACCAATCAAGACCCTTAGGACAGATAGAGGTGGGAAATATACCTCAAAGGAATTTGAGGATTACTGCATTCAGGCGGGCATTCGTAGTATGACTACAATGCATTATACACCACAGTAGAATGGTGTAGCGGAAAGAAAGAATCAAACCTTGATGAATGCAGTAAGGTGTATGCTTTCACACTCAGGACTCTCCAAGAAACTCTGGGGAGAGGCTGTGTTGACTACGAACTACATACAGAACAGGATTCCTACCAAGTCCATAGAATCAACGTCATATGAAATATGGAATGGCAGAAAGCCCGAGTTGGGCCATCTCCGGAAATGGGGATGTGTTGCACATGTTCTAGTACCGAGTCAGATTAAGGACAAGCTAGACTTCACGACATTAAAATGCAAGTTTATTGGGCATAGTGAGAATTCTAAAGGATATAGGTTCTTCCGTGAAACTAAAGGTCTGATCGAAAGTCGTGATGCTACTTTCTTTGAAATTCATCAAGAAAAGGAGCATGAAGTAGAGGAATCAGATCCTCTGATTGTCCTACAAGATAATGAAGACGATTTGATCATTAGACAAGAACTTGAGGATGATATCGATCATCCAAATATAGAGAATAAACCTATAGAACATGATGATCCTTTAAAGTAAGTGGGTGGACCCACACAATCCACGAGTATAATCGACAACAAGAGATCCAGACCACAGCCTGCATGGATGGAAGATTACCATTTCTATGGATGTGAGACGTCGTGCTACACCATGGATGAGGTTGTCGTGGATTGTATAAATCCCATATCCTTTGATGAAGCTATGACTTCGTCTAAGTCAGAATCATGGACGACCGCCATGAGGATTGAGTTAGACTCATTCGAGCGAAATGGTGTATGGAAGTTATCTGATTTGCCAGAAGGTAGGTAATCCATAGGATGTAAGTGGGTATTCAAGAAGAAGTATCAAGTCAATGGTACTGTTGATAAATACTAGCCATATTAGTTGTCAAGGGTTATACTCAGCAAGTTGTAATAGATTTCCAGGAAACCTACTCTCCAGTGGCCAAGTTTGCATCTATTTGGATGATCTTAGCCATAGTCGCATATATGAATTTGGAATTATTCCAAATGGATGTGAAGACGGCCCTTCTTAGTGGAGAATTAAAGGATAGGAGATTTATATGCGACAACCTGATGGTTCTCCGGTTAACAGTCAGGAGAAAAGGGTTTACAAGTTAAGAGAGTCATTATATGGCTTGAAGCAGTCTTCATGGCAATGACATCTCAAATTTCATGAGAAAGTTATCCAATTCTGATTTGTCGCAAATAAATTGGATAACTGTGTGTATGTCATGAAGAGTGGGAGCAGATTTGCAATCATGTCATTGTTTGTAGATGACATTTTGCTTGCAGGTAATGACATACAAATACTCAATGAAATCAAATAAAAATTGAGCAATAAATTTGAGATGAAGGACATGGGCGAAGCATCCTATGTTCTTAAAATACAGATAACAAGAGATAGAGGATCAAGGACATTGAGCCTTAGTCAGAAAAGATATTTGCATACTATATCAAGGAGATTTGGAATGCAGAACATCACTCCATCTCCAGAAAAAGACTCAGTAAGAGTTAGTGTCCTAGAAAGGGGCAGAAAGCTTTAGATGTACCATATGCATAAGCGGTAGGAAGTCTAATGTATGCAATGATGTGTACTCAACCTGACTTAGCATATCCAGTAAGCTTAGTCGGTAGATATCAAAGCAATCTCGGTCCAACACATTGGAAAGTTGTAAAGAGGATTCTTCGATATCTGAAAGGGACAGTACATCTGAAACTTGTGTATCAAGCAGAATCACTTGAAGTTGTAGGATACTCCAATGCCGATTTCGGAGGGGATGTGGATGATAAAAAATCCACATCGGGTTACATGTTCATGTTTGGTGGTGCAGATATTTCTTGGGTAGCAAGAAACAAGGATGTGTATCTTGACATACACAATAGCTGAGTACATTGTATGTAGCATGGCTACCACTCAAGTTGTGTGGATCAGACGTTTTCTAAAGATTCTAAGCTTCGAATTGATCAAAGGGTCAATTGAAATGTATTGTGACAATCAAGCTGCGATAAGCTTGATCAATAGTGGGACTAATAGTTCTAAAGGAAAACACATTGAGATCATATATCACTATATACAAGATATAGTGGAAAAGTAAGAAATCACAATAACCTACATACCTACCAGTGACATGTTGGTTGATTCCCTAATCAAGGAAATATCAGCGGGAACATACATTAAACATAGTTTAATGGGACTCAGGAATGCATGAGTCACTGAAGAGGTTTTCATGAATAATAAACCTCAATGTAGACATCTCTATACACTACATGAATAGTGGGAGTGTAAAGGTTTTGACCACTACGGTCAAGTGGGAGACGCTAGAACTAGTCTCGCGGATTACCGAATGGTCAAAACCGCCAACGACGGTTATGCAAGACCGAGTCTCGCAACGAGTCTAACCATCCGGGCGTGGAGGTAGGGGTGGACGATGCGAGGGCTCATGCCCTATATAAACCTCCCTTAGGGAGGAGAAAAGAACACCATCAGAACCTCGACATCGGGAGCCCCCGTCCCTCTCCATCCCTCTCTCGTTCTCTCTCGAGCTTAAAGAAGAAGGAGGCGTACCTTGACACGACCTCGACATTCTGAGAATTGGAACACACATCATTCAAGCACACTCCTATATTATCTAAAACAACAAGAAGCTCTCTCTGAGTGGCCTACTTGATATTCTTTCTCCCAGTCATCGATTCATTCGATCTTTCGAGAAGAATATTTTCATTTGAATAGTTGTGAATCAAAGTTTTCAGTTCATCAGAATTTTCTCTCTCGCCATCTTTCAAGTTCATATTATTGCAGTCAGAGTTCTTTTGGCAACCTTCTCAACACGATGATATTTACAAATTGTTTGATATTGATTATTTTTTTGTTCTATATATAAAATAATTATTGTGCTACTATTTGTGAATATTAGTGCAATTATATTCTACTTATTTATCTCTAGATATCACTATTCTTATGGAGAAGTACTATCTTGATATCTGTGAAGATAATACTCTATAAAATATATTATTGTTATATTTTTTATTTCCGGTTAACATCTAAGAAAGTCGAAATCTCGCATATTCTTCTGTTTGTTCTATATTGACTGATATGTACTGCTAATCTTGATGTTTGGTCCAAGGTTGTGAAGCTTCAACTTTGTAAACAATCGAGATATCAATGTAAATATCACAGGCTTTAGTAAAGCAGTTGATTAGCTTGGCTAATCGGGAAATCCTGAGTTAGGAAGACTCATGTCATGGTTTTACATGCTAAAATACTGTGAAAGTATGCTATTGGATTGCTTGGCTATTATTTCTACGCTTGTCATTTATTCCATGAAAAGTTTAAAAACTGCATCGAACCACTATTCATCCCTCCCCCTCAGTGATATTGTAATCCTCGAACTCACAATTCCATCTTGTATAGGACTACTTCAAGCAACATCATGCATAGATGGAATTTTCTTACAAGTTAGTAGACAGCTTTGCAGCACCAGGATGCACCATTCCAGCTCTCATAAATTCAAGCTCTATCACATTAGCAGAAGACAAGTATGTTGACACAACAAGTCATTCCTCTTCTAAAAATGTTCATAGGTGTGATCCACCAATCATGTAAGTTTTAAGGGCATGTTTGGTTGCAGGGTGAGTGAAAAGACAACAACTGAAACAGACATGAAACGAAGGGTGACTCTAATGCACTAAACAGTAAAAGCACAAATTACAAAAAATGGAAAAAAAATAAAAATTCAAAAAAGATAATAAAATTAGGAAACCAAAGTTGAACGCTTGTACAGAGAAATCATAATTTATTTGTCGTTGTATTGTACATTTATAGTCAAAGTTTCTAACTTTTTATTCTGCTATTTTTCTTCTTCAAGTCCAATTGAGTCTTTCTCTGTTCATTTTCTTGAAGCTCACTCAAGACTTTCTTCTTATTAAATGAATATTGCTAAAAAATAATTGAGAATTTTGAAATGAAATACATATCAGAAGAGATGCTATTTAAAGCACTAGAACGCATTCCTTTCTTTAGGAAATACTTAAAAGGAAAAACACACTCTAAAAAGACAAGGTATGAATTAGCCATAGATTTAGCCAAGATGTCAAAAGGAGAATCATGTAGTATACATGGCTAGTTCTTAAGAATGTCAAATCTAAAAAGGAAAAAAAGGAAACAATAATTAACTGCATAATTGGGGTTTTACAACCTCTCCCGCTTATATTTGTGACGTCCTCGTTGCGACATGGCACATCACTTATTCTCAATGACTGTGGCGGTTGCATGTTCCGGGTATCATTTCCCCCCTACCTCTTTGTAGGGGTGGCTCCAGTTATCGGGATTAGTTCCCCGGTCTGTTATTGAAGAAACTTGACCATGACAACTTATATTGGGTTCAACCCCAATTGAACTTGTTGACAACCACCCAAAAGACTTAGGCCCAAGTTGTCAAGTAGTTATTCCTACAACTTATAACCCACGTACACACTTCGTGAGTTTTAGATATGGACTATTTAGGGGATTGGGGTATTACAACATATGTTTTGGACAAGCTCAAAATAGGACAACTGAAAAAGATCAGAATGGTTGTTCAACTAGTTGATCGGTCTATCAAAAGGTTGCAGGTTGTGTTGAAGAATGCCATCATAACCTTTTAAGATCTACAATATATAGTGGACTTCATTGTCCTAGACATAGAAACTCACAGAGAATTATCCCAGTTTTCAATAAACCTTGGGAAACCATTCTTAGCATCTGCAAGGCTTTCGCATATTGAGACTAGTATTGCACACGACCATAGAATTCATATTGTATGTCAATGACTATGATTTATTGAAGCCGATCTTTCTTATTCTAGCATCAATTATCCTCTTGCTTAATCCTTTCTCATTAAGGACTCAAAAGGTACATGTCTTATTATAACAAGACTTTCGGAGGGATCCTAAAAGTTAAGTTATTAGGGCAATTTATGGTATTGATGTTCTACATTCCATAGAGTTTTATGATCCACCAGGGAGAATTCGGTATATTATATCCATGGATTACATTATGCACCTAAAAAATGTGTATGTCGTGTATGCTTTGTTGGAAGCATCTTCTGATGTCTCTGGTATCATGTCAAATGCTTTCATCTTAGACTCTTATGAAGACTTTATTTCAAAAATATTCAGATGGAATGAATTGACCTAGTAGTAGTGCAGTGCGTCTACCACTCAAAAGACCAGGGTTTAAATCCCCCTCTTGCAGGCGTTGCGTTAGGTAGTTGACAGCCAGCGTAAAAAATAGTCGAATCTTTCAACATGGATTTGAGCAAGAATCCATGTAGCCGACCTTACTCATAGTGGAAGAAGGCTTAGAACTTTTTTTGGAATGAATTGACCTCTAAATGAATAAGCACTATGGGATGAATAGGTAGTTATCTATCTTTCAAATGTCTTAAAAATGGATTTAAAGGAATTTTCTGGCAATTCATGAAGACTCTCAAAAGAACAATTTATATTATTAAACCTAGTATGAAATCCATAGTTGAACTCTGATCAACAAACTTTCAATCATGGAAACTAAGTGGAAGGCTCAATTCTAGGGTTTTCTACGTGTTTTTGGAGTATATTAAGAGTTATTAAGAGTTATGTGTATTTTAAAGTTTCTTTCTGTATTTTGTAGGTTTAAGTATACACATGTGATACAAGTTGTCGCTACCCCAATTTCGAGTCGTCGGATCCTCCCATATCCGGATCTGGTTACTCAACAATAATTTATTCAGCAATCACAATCAACATTCAGAAACAGACTGCAAAAATACTTTGAAGGAAGTATTTCAATATTTTGCCATTCACAAAATAAAGTTGACATGATACATTATCCCACTATAACCATTTACATGTACATCAACTCAAAAGGAAATACATAAAAAGTTACTAACTACCTTACAGAGTAAAGCTACTGTGGCTTGCAGGATGACTATGTTAGCTGGCTGAATTATTAAAGTCCTTGTGATGGCTCACCGACACCTGTTGGATTTTCCATAAATCATAGGATAATAATTAGTGAATGCTAAGTAACGAAGAAGAGAAAAGCAACAAATGTGTAATTTTTCAAAACTTGTTATCACAAAAAGTTACATTCATTCTCATTAGTTTAAGTCAAATTCCTTTCTATTCCACATCAGGGATTAGTCCAGGGAATTACCTCACCACTATATGGACTCGGAAGCTATGAACACTTCGGAATTGGAGATTAAGTTGATCAGGTAAGATTATGTCGTCGCACGTCACCTCAACCAATCCTCCAATACTACCCTGACAATTTCCTTTTCTTTTATTAATCAGGGTCTCAAACCCTCAACCTGACAAACAAAGGAGCACACCGTCCTCGAGGATCCGGTTGCTTAAAACCCTCAGGCTAACCTTTAATCACATAACCTAGCGGCTTTTAATATATGTTATCATGACCCAACCGCTATTGAACCATCCGTGGCTCCACATCTTCTGTCGTTCAACCCGATTATATTAGCACCCGGTACCACACGTTGTAAATCATTCATTTCGTGTGCACTTATTATAACAGGGCAATCGTGTACCACCAAGGTAGGGCAACGCCAATGCGGGTTCCTTCCGACAAACCTACAGGTTGCATGCCCGACCTGTAGTTCTACTCTTAGTCATTCTTAATGTAAGACACCATCCTTTTCAGGATCCACCTTAATACACATCAATTCCTATGATGTAATTCTTTCGTTAAGTCTTCGATTTGCATAATCATCAATATTGAGTGTACCTTCACATATATATTAATTCATATATTTATATACTAATATTTATGTTCATTTTAACTTCTAAACCCTAACTTTCCAAGTCACTGCATCTATACGATGCTTTGACCTTATTTTAATTGAAATCACAAAGCAACTTTTCATATTTTCTCAAAAATAGCCAAATTAGGGTTCTTTGTAACAAGGAGCATAATATTAGAAATCTCAACGATCTAATATGAAAACCCAACAGCAAAAGGAAGGATTTCGTTACCTAATCAAGCTCTCTCTCTCTCGTATGAGGTACTTTATCGTGATTCTTTTTCAAAAGGATGATTTATATCTCCTGAAGTGATCGAATTTTATTTTCGTATCAAAAATGCTAAGAACATGCCAAGAATGTGAAGAATGAACGAAGAACACGAAGAACGTGAAAAACATATTTTCTCTTGAAATTTCAACAAAGCTTGCCTTGGGGTGATATTTCTAGGAAACTTTCGGTAAAGTTTCCCCTTATATGGGAACATATTTCTATAAAAATTTTGGCAGAGTTTCCCCCTATATCAGAATATATTTCTATAAAAATTTCGATAGGGTTTCTCCTTATATCAGGACATATTTTAAAAGAAAAATAGAAAGAGTTTCCTCTATAAAATCACCAAGAGGAAAACAACAAGGAAACTAAAAGAATATAATCAAACTGTAAGCGATGAAGAATCGCTAGGCACCACACATCTTAGGTGAGTGAAGATGTGACGAATCACAGGGCTCACTGACGTGCATAGCCGCCCGTACCTAAGTAGGGTATTACACAGATTTCTCCATCAAAATAACTATAAAAGCATAAAAGAAAGAATAGAACAATAATCAATGGAGAATCGGTAGAAACCATGTGTCTTAGGTGGGTAAAAGTGTGACAAATCACAGGATTCACTGGCATGCAAAGCCGTCCACACCTAAGTAGGGTGTCACACAGATTTCTCCTCGAACCACAACAGAAAATGAAACGGAAAGAAGGATGAATCGAAAACAAAGCTAGAAAAAGATGAATTGAAAACCCTAGCTCAAGTTTGAGCATACTTACAAAACCAACTAGGAGAGGATCGTACCTTCCTCCTCCTCGTTCTCCCAGCAGCGCTTTGCTAGTGCTCCTTCCCCGTCTCCCACTCCTCCTCCCGACCTCTTGACCCTAGCCCTTTAGGGTGGTGGTGGTAGTGGAAATCATAGAGAATAAATGGGTAGGGGGACTATTTATAGGCTCTAGAAAACCGCTAACCATGGTTAGAAAACCATGGTTTAGACCTTAACCGCGGTTAGCGGCCCATGATTTTGGCCAAAACTTATCCGAAACTTAGATCTTAAGTTAGAACTATCTAGAAGATTCTAGATTCGCTAATGATGCTTAATTAGCGCTAATCATGATTAACTTCTACTAATCGTGATTTAACCTCCGCGGTTACGCATAACTTTTGCTAACCATTGATTAGTGTTCACTAATGATCATTAACGGTCCTCAATTCATCATTAGTTTCTTTAATAATATTTAATTAGTCTTAATGATAGTCATTAAGAGTTAATGACATCTTAAACCTCCTTTCTTCTCTTTCTTCTGAAAATCATAACAAATCGAAACGAAGTCCGATTCATAATTCCATTGGTTTTCTCTTGACGGGTCGGATCTTATGATATACGATCCAAGAGACGGACAAGTTCAAAGCTTTACATAAGTAGATGTAGAAGTTTTCTTTTTCTATTTGTTCTATATTTTTTGATATTTTTATATTGAACTTTTATTTTTTAAGTATTTTTTATTTCTATATTAGTAGATTTTTAAGAAATAAAAGGAATTACTCTGAATATCAATTTTTTTAGTAAATAAAACATTTCTATTTTATAATATATGTATTAAATGTTCAAAAATTAGATATGAATATATTTTTATTGTTGTACTTTTATTGGTTTTATTGAATTCCTTGGTAATTTTTATAATTTTTTATTATTATATAATAATTAGATTCAAAGAAAATGATGCAAAGGAATGAACACAATGGGTTTTGAATTGATATTTAATTAATAAATTGTAGTAAAAACCTTGTTTTCATTTTTGATATGTAGAGAATTCAAATATCTAGCTATCGTAGATAAATTAATATGTTTCCTTATTTTAGTATGCTATGTTTTTATTATTTTTAGGTTTTTAAGGTATATAGTTCCTTTTTGTAGTTAGTTGTTGAATATTCGTAATATTAGGTAATATGATTATTCTACTATTTTCTAAAAAATACTGAATTTTATCTACAATTTTTGAAAGTAAAAATAATTATTATACTATATAGTAATAATATTAATATGGTATTTTAGTTTCTTAAATTTTGTGTTTTTTCTTATTTTGGATTTTTGAGTATTTTTTGTGTTTGTAGTTATTCGGCTATAGGAAATATATGACTAAGCAAAAGTTTTACTCGAGTAGATATATGTACTCATGGATTTTTTATGGAATTTTTGGAAGTATGGTTAACTCTCTAAAGAATTTAAATCGCAAACTAACAATAAAGTAAAAAGGGAGTGGAAGAAAAACCAAAGAAGACAGAAAAGAACACAAAATACTGAAATGAAAGTTAGGGTTAATTATTGCAAGCCTCTAAAAAGAGTACTAAAATTGTAAATTTTCCCAAAAAAATTGATCAACCAATGGGGTATTTATGCAAAACTGAAGTTAGTTATTCATTTAAACTACCCTTGGCACATTTTGCTCTATAAATAAACAGATGTGTAAAGTTTGGATGCAATTACAAGGCCTTATCAAGTCAGCAATACCATTTACTAACTTAACTCGCACTCTCCTCTTTAATTAGTTGATCCACTCTTACTCACATACATTAACTGGTCCAAGGTCCGTGGACCTTTCATTATCAATTATCTCCACCTTAAATTGAGTCCTTCGATATCATAATAGCAACCGTTAGACTTCAACGAGAAGTAAAATCATGGATAGTATATTATCAACTGCTAGACTCAACTCTCATCTTCCCTTCCACTAGGCTACTGGTAACAATCAACATTGAGTCCATGTAATGTTTGAACTTGCTCCTAGGATTTACCTTTGTACCCATATCAACTGAGTTATATGGTGTGCCAACCTTATTTACATTGACAATTTTCTCAATATGGATGTATTGAAACCTAACATCAACATTCTCAATCCTCTTGTGATGCACATAATTTTTGGCTAAGCATATTGTCTAAGACTTTAATAATATATGATATCATGATCTTGTTATAAGTTGAGATCTTAAATTAAACCTTTCAACTAGATGTCTTCTTGACATCTTTTAGTGCCACATACTCAACCCATGCGGTAGATAAAGTGACTGAAGATTGTAAGGTATCCTTTCAACTAATGACAAAGCTTGCCAAAATACAAAAGTAACATATCATATCATAGATCTCCTTCCATCATCTATAATATATTTTAAATCTAACAATCCAATCATCAAAATTTATGTATCATTACTATAAATATAAATGAGACCAATATTATCGTCCTTTCAAACACCGAAATATCCATTAATCGAAGTCATTCATGCTGGTGAAGTTCTTGTTCTTCATGTGGTGTGACATCATATGCTTTTTGCTTATGAACCTGACATCTCTCGTATTCGTTTACTATACACAGCAAAAGTGGGGCATGAAAATAAATATATTGACAATCAAGTAACAACCGCAACACATGATTTACAAGGTTAACACAAAACGGGGAAACATCCTTTTTCGTCGTGTAGGATATCTCTCAATATGATAGACAAGTTGAAGTAAAGAAGATGATTCAAAACACTAACTTTATGGAAGTTTATATAGTATACCGCCCCATATATATAAATTCGAAAATAAGTAGGATCCATACAAATATATGTAAAAATAAATAAGATCCATATCCTAACAAAGACATCAACCGAATCCCTAAGGGTGCGTTTGGTACGCGGGTTAAGGTGGGTTAAACTGGTAGAGGGTAATCCGTTTTTGAGTTTTGGTGTTTGGATTAGATAGAGGGTTAAACTAGAGGTGGGTTAGAAGCGGGTTTGTTGTGATATGATTGTATTGGAGTTTGAAAAAGTGAGTAGTTATTGTGATGTGATTGTATTGAAGTTTGAAAAAGTGACTAGAAGTTGAGTAATTTATAATTTTTATATGATATGATGGTATAATATATTATTTTTTGATAGGATTGATGATGTAAAATTGATTTATTTAATTTTTAGAAAAGGAATAAAGTGTGGCCCACATGAGAGAGGGAGGGTGGGTTAAGGGGGGTAAACTCCTCAAACCCACCGGTAACCCGGTAGCCGAACGCTACCTAAGAGAACATGATTGAAATACTAATATAAATTTTAAATCCCAAAGAAAACACGATCCAAATCCCAAATATAATAGGATGCCAATTCCAAATCAAATTACATGTTGAATCCAAAAGCAAACATGACTTCACTTGCACAAATTAAAGAGTCTACTTCATTGGCTCTGCAATGTATCAAGCTGGAAAGATGGGTTGGGACATAATAAGAATCTAAATGGGTCCTCTCATCAACTAGGGTTTGGATGGATCCCTAACCAATTTAGATACAATGCATATCAACAATCTTTGACTTAAATTGAATCCCAATACAATTAGATTCAAAATCCTAATTGAGAAGGATTCAAGGCATTATCAACAATCTAACCTTGAATTAAATCCTCAAATCGTTGAACAACAATAATTATACTTTACCTTGAACTGAATTCATATATCATAGACTCCATGTTCTCCTTCCTCTCCACTAAGATATTATCAATAATCGACATTGAGCAAGTGCATACAATGTTTGAACTTGCTCCCATGAACTGCATTTGTGAACATATCAACTATAATATCTATCGTGTCAAGCTTCTTCACATTGATCCTCTTCTCGGAATGGATGGAATAAAATATGACATCAATATGCTTGTTCTTCTCATGATGCACTTGATTTTTGGCTATACACATTGCATTAAGACTACCACAATATATGATAGCCTAATTGTGTGCAGATGGAGATCTCCAATCAAGACTTTCAACTAGATGCTTTTTTGTACCTTTTATCAATGCTATATACTCCGCGTATGTGGTAGGAAAAGTAACTAAGGGCCTGTTTGGTTGTAGGGTTGGGCAGGTTGGCCCAACCCTGCTTACTATTCACAAGGGTACTTCCTCCTCACAGATTACTATTCACCCAGCCCAACCCTGCCCAACCCAACCCTGCCCAACCCTGCAACCAAACAGGCCCTAAAGGTTGTAATGTAAGCTTCCAACTAAAGATAAAACTTGCCAAAGTAAAGACGCATCCTTGACGTATATATCCTCCCGTCAAGATATGTATCTTATGTTGTATTAAAAATTGTGTTTAGGTTTTAATTGGAAAACCTATTAATTACAATTGATATTAATTTGGTTTCAACTGGGAAACCAAATGGTTTGGAGGGAAAGTTGGGAATTCCCAAATTTGAAACATGGTTGAGTTTGGGTGGAAGTTTAGTACCATACCTTGGAGATCTAAACTTTTGGTGGACTTATATATGAGTCCACACCCCAAGCTCTTGTAGCAATAGTAGAGAGGAGGAATGGAGGACCACACACGCGCGCGCGCTCCGCTCCGGCTCCGGCTCCGGAGAGTCAATTCAGATCTCGGATTTGGTAAGTCGACTTAAATGAGAATTCAACTCGCCATTATGGACACGATTTTGGGATCCGAAAGGCTGCGATTTCAGGAAGCGTTTTCGGAAACCAAAGGTCACCGCGCGCTAGGGCACGCGAGCCCCTCTTTATATATATCCCTCACCCGACGCCGTCTTTATTCACTCGCAAGAAAAACCTCTCACGCCGTCTCTCTCTCTCTCTGGTTCTTCCTCTCACGGACGAACGTCTTCCTCTTCCTCTCTCGGCTGCAGTTCTCTGAGGTACAATCGAGGACGATTCCGTTGGTGTGTGCCGACGACGATCGTGAGACATCGTATCATGGGAGCGGATCGCCAGTACCCTACGCACCGGTATTGTGGGGGCGATATCTTCTCTAAGGACAATCCATTTCATGGACGCTTCGGTGACTTCTAATCTAATCTTTATTTCATTTTGGTTGCCGCAATATGTTTGTTGCTTTACCCTTTCTGGATCATGCCCTTATTTATGTTTCTGTTCTTTTAATCGGTTCTTGGTTGCATTTTATAATCGGATAATGATTGGGAAACATGCGATTAATATAATCTTATTCGGTGTTGTTTCTCTGTTAATTCATTTGGATCCGATGATTTACTGTTTAATATATGCATCGGTAATCTTTATAACAACAATCTTAGAGAAGATATCCCGAACCGATTCTAGAATGTCGGAAACAATGTTTAAATCGAGGGTAGATATGACGGGTATGCCTGAAAAATTCGGTGACAGAATTTTAAGCGTTGGCAACAACGCATGAAGATCTGGTTAACCACCATAGGGTTAATCTCGATGCTTGAAACCGACTGTCCTACGGTGGAAACGGAAAACCCCTCACCCGATAGCCATAAGGCGCAATCTGCGTGGAAGGAACGCGACCGTATATGTCATGGTTGCATCTTGTTGGCTCTGTCCACCACTTTGTTTGACGTATATTGTTCGTCCACGCAGACTGCGAAGGGGCTATGGGAAGACTTAGATCGGAAGTATAACACCGAAGACCTCGGTATTGAGAAATACTCCGTAGCTAAATTTTTGAAGTTTTCCATGGCCGAAGGGAAGTCTGTTTCTGAACAAGCACACGAATTTTTACTCCTGCTCCATGGTTTAGAGGATGCCGAAATGAAACTTCCAGAGAAGTTTCAGGTCATGTGCATCATAGAAAAATTTCCAAAGTCGTGGGAAGACTTCGGTATGACCCTGAAACACGGGAAGGGGAAATTTCTATGGATGACTTGATGGTGGCAATTGCCATAGAGGAGGAACACAGGAAACAAAAACCTGTGCTTCCTGTTGATATTCAGGCTAAGGTCAATTTTATGACCTCGAAGGGCAAGGATAAGAAGGGAAAGGGTCCCAATAACAATAAAATGAAACCAAAGGGCAAGATCCAGAAAAAGGCAAAGAATAAACCCTGCTGGCACTGTAATCAGGTTGGCCATTGGAAGAAGGACTGTCCGTCCTTGAAGGCTCAACCTAAGGCTACATACGGGAGTCCACAAGTGAACATGATCACTATGGGACTCGGGGCTAGCAAGGGGTATGTCTCTGTAAAACCTGAACTATACAATATCCATGATCCAAATGAGTGGCTCGTGGATACGGGAGCCAATGTAAACATATGTTTTCTGACAGAACGTAGTTTTCTTCTTAACAGACCTGCAGCGGTGGGACTGTGAAGATGGAGAACGATTCTGCAGCTAGGGTGCTAGGGTCGGGACAAGTCAACTTGAGGTTCTCCTCTAGACATGTCTGGACGTTGCACAGGGTGCTGCATGTTCCTGACATCAAGAAGAATGTGTTATCTGGCTCTATCTTAGTTAGAAATGGTTTTGAATTAAACTTTAAATGTAATAAAGTTGTTATTCTGAGACATGGCATTTTTTATGGAAAAGGCTATTTGGCTGATTTTGATTTGTTATTTAGAATTAGATGTGATTCAGTAAACATAAATGAAATGAATGTTTTGAATGCTGAATGTTCTAATTCTGTGTCTCATGTTGTGAATAATCTAGAATCTTATGATCTGTGGCATGGTAGATTGGGACATGTAAATCTAAATTCAATTAAAAGAATGATGAATTTAGAATTGATCCCTAAACACACTATTGATAAAACTCAAAAATGTGAAATATGTGTGCAAGCTAAGACACCTAGGAAGTCTTTTCAGTCTGTCTCTAGAGATAGTGAGATCTTGGATCTAGTGCACACTGATATCTGTGAGTTTAATGGTGTGTTGACCCGAGACAATAAGAAATACTTTATCACCTTTATAGATGATGGCAGTAGATACTGCTATGTATATCTAATGAAAACCAAGGATGAAGCCTTAGATAAATTTCTTATCTTTAAGAATGAGGCTGAGACACAAACAGGAAAAGTGCTTAAACGCCTTAGGTCAGATAGAGGAGGTGAATATACCTCTAACTTATTTGATGAACAATGCAAATTTTTTGGCAATTCATGAAGTTACGGCCCCATATTCACCGCAATCAAATGGGATAGCAGAACGGAAAAATAGAACCTTAACTGACATGATCAATGCTCTCCTACAGAGTTCTGGACTTCCAACCTATATGTGGCCATATTCTGAATAGGGTGCCTCCAAGACATATGGAAAAGTGTCCCTTTGAACTTTGGAGAAATAGGAAACCGAGTTTAAGATATCTCAAAGTGTGGGGCTGTCTCGCTAAGGTTTTAGTCCCAGAACACAAGAGAAAGAAACTTGGTCCTAAAACTGTTGATGCGGTCTTCTTAGGTTACCTAGAAAATAGCTATGCATATAGGTTCTTGGTAATTCGGTCCGAGATACCGGGCATAGATGTCAACACTATTGTTAAACTCCGTGATGCTACCTTCTTTGAGGATGTCTTTCCGTTGAAGACTGGGATTCCTCAGAATCTGACCATTGAGGGCGCCTCCACATCAGGATCTATTCCAGATCAAGTGGAAAGGATATCAAATGTGGGGGTTGAGACTCAACCTGAACCCAATGATCTTTCTGAAGAGAATGAGCCAAGGAGGAGTAAAAGACCTCGGATAGCCAAGGATCTAGGTAACGACTTCGTTGTCTACCAGATCGAGGGTGATCCACCAAGTTACAAGGAAGCCATGGCTTCATCTGAAGCGAAACAATGGAAGGAAGCCATCAAATCTGAGATGGATTCCATTATGTCTAATGGGACTTGGGAGTTGGTTGATTTACCCAAAGGATGCTCTACTATTGGGTGCAAGTGGGTGTTTAAGAGAAAGCTTAGACCTGACGGATCAATTGAAAAGTACAAAGCCAGATTAGTTGCCAAGGGCTTTAAAGGAAGGTATCGATTATTTTGATACCTATTCCCCTTTGACTAGAATGACCAAAATCCGGATGCTCATAGCATTGGCATCTGTATATGATCTCTCTATCCACCAGATGGATGTGAAGACCGCCTTCTTGCATGGCGATCTTGAGGAAGAGATCTATATGGATCAACCTGATGGGCTTGTGACTCCTGGGAATGAGGGAAAGGTTTGCAAGCTTGTCAAATCCATTTACGGATTGAAACAAGCACCAAAGCAGTGGCATGAAAAATTTGACAAGACTATTTTGTCATGTGGCTTTAAGGTTCATCAATCCGACAAGTGTGTCTATTCCAAAGTGAAAGGTGATGAGTGTATTGTCTTGTGTCTATATGTTGATGACATATTGTTGTTTGGATCACATATGAGGATTATTAATGAGACTAAGGCTTTCTTGAGTAGCAAGTTTGAGATGAAGGACATGGGTGTTGCTGATGTGATCTTGGGTCTCAAACTGACAAGGTCAGTTGATGGGATTGTAATTTCTCAATCTCACTATGTTGAGAAGGTACTTGAGAAATTTGGATATCAAGATTGCAAAGCTGTAAGCACTCCTTTTGATTCATCCAAAACGTTGTTTAAGAATAAAAGTGGAGTACCTGTAGCCCAGCTAAGGTATTCACAAGTGATAGGAAGTTTAACGTATCTTGCAAATTGCACGAGACCTGATATTTCATTCTCGGTTGCAAAGCTGAGTAGATACACTAGCTGTCCTGACCGTACTCACTTGGAGGCTCTGGATCGAGTACTGAAGTACTTGAAGGGAACTATTTCCCTTAGTTTGCATTATGGTAGACATCCTTCTGTACTAGAAGGTTACAGTGATGCAAGCTGGATAGGGAAAATAGAGGAGTCTGGGAGTAATGGTGTTACAGGGTATGTATTTACCCTTGGAGGCGGTGCAGTCTCTTGGAGGTCTGTGAAACAGACCATTCTAGCTCGATCCACCTTTGAGGCCGAGCTGTGTGCTTTGGACACTACTGGAATTGAGGCTGAATGGCTAAGAGAACTTCTGTCTGAAATTCCCATGGTAGGTCAGTCTGTTCCTGCGATCTCGGTACATTGTGATAATATGACCACATTGCCAAGATCAAGAGTTCAAAGTTCAATCAGAAAACAAGGAGACACATACAAATCAGACTTAAGACGTTAAGGGATTTGGTGTCTCGAGGAGTGTTGGCTGTGGATTTTGTTGGATCCAAAGACAACACGGCAGATCCGTTGACTAAGGGACTTGATAGATCTTTAGTTCTAAAGTCTAGGCTTGGGATGGGACTGAGGCCCATTGAGAGTTCCTCTACAGTAGCAACCCAACCTATCTGAGTGGAGATCCCACAAAGAAGGTTCAATGTGGTAATAACAAGCTGTTTGGAGAACTGGTTGGCACTTTAAGTTTAATGCGTAAGCATGAGTTTCTTATCCCTGGAAGCCTGAGTGCCATTTAAGCTGCAAGTTTAGGAAGAGCGTAGGCTCTGAATGGGTTCAAGCCTTTGGGCAGGATGTTAGCAGTGCATCCTTGGAGAACGCCACCTATGTGAGTGTTACTGTGGGCCGCAGTTAAAGGAAGAGGGTATGTCCTGAACACACTCATGAAACAGGATAAGGGTTCATGGCCTTTTAAGAGCACCAACCCTGAAGATTGTACCAAGAACAACGCTTTGTTGTTTCTACTGTATACTTTAACACCAAGGTCTGAAGTTCAAGACGTAATTCACTTCGTTCCTGTTAAAGTGAAAGCAGTAAACTCAGGTAGAGGTTCAAACCGGAAGGTACCTTTACTGAAAGCAAAGTGTGGCAGCCGAAAGAAGTCTTTTAAATCCTGTTGAATCTCTTTTTCAAATTGGTGAATTCGTGGGGGATTGTTGTATTAAAAATTGTGTTTTGATTTTAATTGGAAAACCTATTAATTACAATTGATATTAATTTGGTTTCAATTTGGAAACCAAATAGTTTGGAGGGAAAGTTGGGAATTCTCAAATTTGAAACATGGTTGAGTTTGGGTGGAAGTTTAGTACCATACCTTGGAGATCTAAACTTTTGGTGGACTTATATATGAGTCCACACCCCAAGCTCTTGTAGCAATAGTAGAGAGGAGGAATGGAGGATCACACACGCGTGCGCGCGCGCTCCGCTCCGCTCCGTTTCCGGCTCCGGCTCCGGCTCGGGAGAGTCAATTCGGATCTCGATACTTTTGCTGCGGTTTTCATTTGGTAAGTCGATTAAATTAATCACAAGATTAATTTGGTAAGTCGACTTAAATGGGAATTCAACTCGCCATTATGGACGCGATTTTGGGATCCGAAAGGCTGCGATTTCGGGACGCGTTTTCAGAAACCAAAGGTCACCGCGCGCTAGGGCACGCGAGCCCCTCTTTATATATATCCCTCACCCGACGCCGTCTTTCTTCACTCGCAAGAAAAACCTCTCACGTCGTCTCTCTCTATCTGGTTCTTCCTCTCACGGATGAACGTCTTCCTCTTCCTCTCTCGGCTGCAGTTCTCTGAGGCACAATCGAGGACGATCCCGTTGGTGTGCGCCGACGACGATCGTGAGCCGTCATATCCTGGGAGCGGATCGCCAGTACCCTACGCACAGGTATTGTGGGGGCGATATCTTCTCTAAGGACAGTCCATTTCATGGACGCTTCGGTGACTTCTAATCTAATCTTTATTTCATTTTGGTTGCCGCAATATGTTTATTGCTTTACCCTTTCTGGATCATGCCCTTATTTATGTTTCTGTTCTTTTAATCGGTTCTTGGTTGCATTTTATAATCGGATAATGATTAGGAAACATGCGATTAATATAATCTTATTCGGTGTTGTTTCTCTGTCAATTCATTTGGATCCGATGATTTACTGTTTAATATATGCATCGGTAATCTTTATAACAACATCTTAGTCTGAATCAAAACATCCAACAACCGAACTCAATGAATAATTCCCATAGATGAGGCTAATATCATATGTTCTTTTCAATTACAAAAGTGTCTACTTAATTATCTGTTAAAGGGAGAAACCATTCTTGATGATGAACTTCTCGATCTTCATGTTTGCAACATCATCTACTTCTTGCTTCAGATAAGCATGATGACTCTAATAGCGGTTCGTTGCATGCAGCGAAAAGGCACTTAGAAACAAACACATAAATAAGTAAGAAAGAAACAATCACAATACAAAAATATATGTGAGCAGGTCCAAATATATGTTTTAATTTTTTATTTGGGTTAGGTACATTATAGGAGACTTTCTACCATATATAACAAGAAGCTGGTGTTGAAATATATGCTGTCTTTATGCCATGCTCCTTTGCAAGTATGGTTGACTATTGAGTCACGGCTCGATGAGCCAGGTTCGGGCTCGACTCGATAAGGGCTTGTGAGCTCGGCTCATTATGTTATTGAGCCGAGCTCGAGCCAGATTTTTGAGCTCGACAGCTTAACGAGCTGAGCCTGAGCCAAGCCCTGCTCGGCTCGATAACTCAATAAGGGACATGATAAGGAATATATATTCTATTTGTGAAAATGCAATGATGTTTATTTTTATTTGTATTAGTTTTGCAACATTGTGAATGATGGACTATGTGTATATGTGGTTTATGTAACGGGGATGTTGGGTGGGCTATGTTGTAAACCTTGACTTTCTACACTTTATCTATATTAATCTAGGTTATAATTAGATAATTGACATTTTTTCCTTTTTTATTAGAAAATATAGTGTTACAATATATATATTATAATTTAACTTTTGCATACAACTCGGATAATGGTCTACTGGTAAGGAAGGCAATCTTCAAAGAAGAGGTTGAGTGTTTGAGCCTAGGCAACAACACTTTTCCACTAAAAAATGCCTTTTTCTTTAATGAGCCTGACTAGGCTCGAGCCCATATCAGGCTCGATAAGGGGCTCAGTTCGAGCCTTATCGAGCTCGAGCTGGTTCGATAAGAGGCTCGAGCTGTTCGAACGAGCCCGAGTCCAAGCTCATCTGGGCTTATCAACCTCGAGGCCGAGCCAGACCTGGCTCGGCCCGTTGGCTCGATAGCCAGCCCTATTTGCAAGTGATTTTGCGAGTTTTTTTTGTTTTTTTTTACAAAAATATATTAGAAATCAGAGAGCTACCAGAGAAGATCTTACTCAACCCACCAAGAACTTACTCCACATCCTATTCAACAAACAAACAAACAAACAAACAGGAGAAGAGGAACTTCGTAGATTTAATCCTCCAGCTTTCCCATCTCCTATCAGTTATCTTTTCCCATCCCATTCCTTCCCTTCCGCTATTTTCTTCTCTCATTCCCTGTCTAAAGTAGATATACTGCAACCGTACAATCAAAGTAGCCGACGAGGTTTTTAAGCTAACCAGAGAAGAACGGCCAGTCCTTAGCAGATTCATGAAAGCAATCCAACTTGGTATCAGCAATTCCATTCTCAGATTATCCCACTACAGTATCAAACTCTAGCAATAACAAACAAATTACCGCCTTAAAAGCCATGCAAATCCATCGAAAAAACTAAGAGAAGGCCCCGCGAAGAAGACGGAGCAGCATATATATACTGTCACCACCAACAAAACCAGAGCCCGATATGCAACAATGGTACAGCGATTTGACGTCTTATTAGCAACCCCCATTTCTTGACCGACGCTAAGTAACAATAACACCGGAGGACGGTCAAACTGACCATCGTCGTTACCTCCTGCAACGCGTGATAACAGAGCAGCCACGGTGGTAGGGGTTGGCGCGCCCCCTCGCCCTGTAGCAGTTGTGGGTATAGTAAGATCTGCCCGAGCGAGCAGGGCATGGGATCCTGTTGGCAGAGAGAGCGCCGTATGATATGTAGTAATGCATGCGCCAGAGGAGAGCCCTCCTCTGGCTGCCCTCTTCTTCCTCCTCCTCCCATTCATCCCTGCCTTCGAGGAGGTCACCTGCTGCTTCCTCCTCGTCCGCTGCTATTCCTCCATACGAGAAAGAAGTGGGCAACTCGAAGCTGGTAGAGTCGTCCACCAGCTGGGCTTCGGCGGTGTTGGCGGTGGCGAAGACGGCGAAGAGGAGGAGTGTGAGGAGGAAGGGGAAGTGGTAGCGGAGAGCCATTGGATGGGAGCGAAATGAGGGCGGTGGTGGTGGGAACTTGGGAGTGCGAACGAAGGTGACAGGAGCAGAGAGATGAAGTCACGTGATATACAGTGGTGAATTGTCGGTATCCTGTGAGGGTAAAATGCTACACAGCTGGAAGCTCTCCCATGTGGTTGTTGGAAGCAAGTAATAATACTAGACTAGATCAGCACTCATGGTAATTCCTATATGCCGAGAGTTAGATTTGATGGTGTTATATTGTTTATAGATAATAAATTGTAAGTAAAATCTAGGGTTTTTATCAGTTCTGCTCATACGAGATATTGCAATAATCCTTTATTTTTTCAAATATCAGTTGTGTCCCTACTTTCTTGCAAAACTCACAGCTCTGCTCTTTTGTAATATCAGTTATGCCCTTACTTTACCTTAATAGAAGGGCAGAAATGTAAATTTTGCAAGAAGGTAGAGGCATAAGTGATATTTCAAAAAAGGGAGGGGCATAACTGAAATTGCAATATCTCAGAGGGGCACAACTAATAAAAAATGTACTAAGCCTTCTCCCACTATAAGTAGGGTCAGCTACATGGATTCTTACTCAAATCCATGTTGAAAGATTTGACTATTTTTTACGTTGATCGTCGACTACCTAACGCAACCCCTGCAGGATGTTAGAACGATTCTCGCGCGGAATGACCGAGTGGACAAAACTGTCGCCGACGGTTGCGTGAGGGCCGGTCTCATGGAGGCCCTAACCATCGAGCGTGGGGGAGGGGACGGACTTGGCGAGGGGACATTCACGCCCCTATATATGACTACCTCCATAAGGAGGGGAAGATCATCCGAGAACACCCTCGCCATAGGGAGCCCCCTCTCATTCTCTCCATCTCTCCCTCTCTCCATCTCTCTCATATTCTTTCTCGTTCACGAAGAAGGTGAAGACACGACGTACCTCGACTCGATCCTTGACTGGTATCAGAGCCAGGTTCTCGGGATCTAATCATCGACTCCTCCCGACGCCGACACTACTCGTCTGTGTTCTTCGAAATCCGTCGCCGCCTCCATTCTTTTGAGTTCGAGAAACCCTAACCGGAGCTTTGAGGTATTATATATTTTTTACCCATCGCGGGTTGCGTAGGCAGTTTTTTGTTTATTTTTTTTTAAAAAAAAACTTGCCAGCCTGTCATTTCTATGAAGGCGCGTTACTTGTTTGAGAAGCTCATCACGTGATTTCTGACATCTCTTTTTCCAGAATCTTTTTTTAATGAATCCTGACGTCCATTTCATGCCAAATTTATTCATGTACAGTCCGTGATTTCGTTTACACTTTTTTCACGTGATTTGTATTGTTGCCTCTTGTTTGAATCACGTTTTAGGAGAATAGTTTTTTTTACGTGAATGTCCTCTTGTTTTTCTTTTACGTTTTATGAAAAAGGTATTTTTTTACGTCAACATCCTTTGTTTTTTTAAATCAGGTTGTACGAAGTTAGTTTTTGATATTTCTTTGACACATTTTTTGTGTTAAATAAAATAAAAGAAAACAATCAATATTGTTTCTTTTTTTGTCTCCTTTCCTAAAAATTAGTTTGAGAAAAGTTTTTTTAATATAAATATATACACTAAAGTTAAGATAGGTGTTAATATATTTGTTGGTTGAATTAGAGTAAAATTATCAAGCCTTTTAAGTGGTACCCTTTTAAAAAAAACTTAATTAGTTGTTTTTTTAAAGTTGCCTTATCAAAGTTTAAATTAAGAGATTAATCATTGATTAACTTTTATTTAGGTGTTCGCATTTTTTTTAATTTTGTTAATTTGATTAGAAGTCTTTTTTTTACATTCTTGAAATACTTCTCCTTGTATATTTTTTTTGTTTGATCGTCTAAATTACCTTCATTGTATATCTGCTTTGTTAAGTTTTATTCCCGCAAAATAGTACAAATCTCTTACACAATCTCATACATTCCTATATTTATTTCTTTAGATCAACCAAAGAAAAATGACAAGCAAAACCATTGCCACTGAGGTAGGAAAAATTGAGTACCTTAACGGTACCAATTATGAATTATGGAGTAGGAAGATCTAATATGGCATGCTACACGATAGCATACACACCATCATAGACAAACCCGGCCCAACTTTATCTGAAAATCCGACTGTGGAGGAAATTAGGTCCCGCGAACAGTGGGAGAAAACAGATAATAGGGCTAGAAGTTTTATGCTGACTCATATGGATCTGAACCTGATTCGGGTCTTCGAGAGCTGTGAATCAGCTTACGAGCTCTGGACCGCGGTTAAGGACAAATACCACTCCAAATCGGATGTGAGTGTCCAGCTTCTTCTACACAAGTACAACTCGTGTAGAATGAAGGAATCTGAAAGCGTCCTCGAGCACGTGAATAAGATGATCGTGATGGTTAAGGATCTTGCGGCTGTTGATTGCGCGATTCCGGAGAGGATGCAGATCGCAACCATATTAGGAAGTCTCCCTCCATCATTCGACATGGTTGTCACATCTCTGAGGATGAATGGCAACATTAAGTCCGTGACGGACCTACCTGCACAGTTGGAAATTGAGCAGGACCTCTCCAAACAAAGATCGAAAGCTGAGATCTTTGAGGTCGAGGAAGAAAAGAAGCAAATGCCGTACACGCAAAGAAAAGACTGGGCCCCTCCAAAGCGAATTTCAAGCGAAAGAGTGGGAAATACCCACGCGGCTCTTGCTACGGTTGTGGCAAATATGGTCATTTCAAGGTCAATTGCCCCAATAAGAAGAAGCCGGGAAATTCTAAAGTGCCTGAAAATAAAGGCAAAAAGAAAATGGAATTCGCAGCTGTCGTGGAATGCAACTCTGTCATCACGGACAATGATGGATGGTGGATCGACTCTGGAGCAACCAGACATATCGCGAAGACGAAGGAGGGCCTGGTGGACTTCAAGGAGCTGAGCAAAGGCAAACAGAAGATCTTCATGGGGAATAACACCTACCTGGACGTGGAAGGTGTTGGGACATACAGACTTGACCTGGGAGATAGCATTATGGTACTGAATGACGTACTATATGCCCCAGGGATACGTCGGAACCTGATATCTGTCCCAGTGCTGCTCAAGAAAGACTTTGAAGTGAGGTTTTATAATAAGCGTATGTCAATAGGCAAGAATAAGAAGGTCTATGCGATGGCAAAGTTTGTGCCCGAGCATGACTTATTCTGTCTTCCTGTAATAAATTCTAGTGAATCAATGAATGTCGCTTCTTATTATTCCTTGTGTTTTTTGTCTGATTATGACTTGTGGCACATGCGACTAGGTCATCTAGGAAACTCTAAGATGGATCAAATGATTAAGGCCAATTTATTGCTTAAGATCACGGGTGCAAGGACATTGCCCTGCGAACACTGTCTAACCGGTAAAATGACGAGAAGACCCTTCTCAACCGGAATTCGGTCAACAGAGTTACTAGGTTTGATCCATTCAGACATATGTGGACCATTGAGCTTCAACACTCGTAGAAATAAGGAATACTTCATAACATTCATTGATGACTACTCGAAGTTCTCCTATGTCTATCTCTTACGAAGAAAGTCAGAAGCACTTGAAACATTTAAGAGATATAAGACGGAAGTGGAGACAAGATTGGGAAAACCAATCAAGACTCTTAGGACAGATAGAGGTGGGAAATATACCTCAAAGGATTTTGAGGATTATTGCATTCAAGCAGGCATTCGTAGGCAGACTACAATGCCATATATACCACAGCAGAATGGTGTAGCAGAAAGAAAGAATCGAACTTTGATGAATGCAATAAGGTGTATGCTTTCACACTCAGGACTCTCCGAGAAATTCTGGGGAGAAGCTGTGTTGACTGCGAACTATATACAGAACAGGATTCCCACCAAGTCCGTAGAATCAACGCCATATGAAATATGGAATGGCAGAAAGCCCGAGTTGAGCCATCTCCGGAAATGAGGATGTGTAGCACATGTTCGGATACCGAGTCAGCTTAGAGACAAGCTAGACTTCAGGACATTAAAGTGCAAGTTTATTGGATATAGTGAGAATTCTAAAGGATATAGGTTCTTCCATGAAACAAAAGGTCTAATCGAAAGTCGTGATGCTACTTTCCTTGAAATTCATCAAGAAAAGGAGCATGAAATAGAGGAATCAGATCCTTTGATTGTCTTACAAGACAATGAAGATGACTTGAGTATTAGACAAGAACTTGAGGATGATATCGATCATCCAAATGTAGAGAATGAACCTAGGAACATGATGATCCTTTAGAGGAACTGGGTGGACCCACACAACCCACGAGTATAATCAGCAACAAGAGACCCAGAACACGGCCCGCATGGATGGAAGATTACCATTTCTATGGATGTGAGGCGTCGTGGTAAACCGTGGATGAGGATGTCGCGGATTGTACAGATCCCATATCCTTTGATGAAGCTATGGCTTCATCTGAGTTGAAATCATGGTCGGCCGCCATGAGAGATGAGTTGGACTCAATCGAGCGAAACGATGTTTGGGAATTATGTGATTTGTCAGAAGGTAGGTGATCCATAGGATGTAAGTGGGTATTCAAGAAAAAGTACCGAGTTGACGGTACTGTTGACAAATATAAAGCCAGATTAGTTGCCAAGGGTTATACTTAACAAGCTGGAATAGATTTCCAGGAAACCTATTCTCCAGTGGCTAAGTTTGCATCGATTCGGATGATCTTAGCCATAGTCGTATATATGGATTTGGAATTATTCCAAATGGATGTGAAGACGACCTTCCTTAATGGAGAATTAAAGGAGGAGATTTATATGCGACAACCTGAGGGATCTCAGGTTGAAGGTCAGGAGAAAAGGGTTTACAAATTAAGAAAGTCATTATATGGCTTAAAGCAGTCTTCACGGCAATGGTATCTCAAATTTCATGAGAAAGTTATTCAATTTGGATTTGTTTCAAATAAATTGGATAATTGTGTGTATGTCATGAAGAGTGGGAGCAGGTTTGCAATCATGTCATTGTATGTAGATGACATTCTGCTTGCAGGTAATGACATACAAATGCTCAATGAAATTAAACAGAAATTGAGCAATGAATTTGAGATGAAGGACATGGATGAAGCATCCTATGTTCTTGGAATTCAAATAACAAGAGACAGGGACTCAAGGACATTGAGCCTTAGTCAGGAAAGATATTTGTATAGTGTATTAAGGAGATTTGGAATGCAGAACAGCACTCCAGCTCCAACACCACTTGTGATGGGAAAGAGACTCAGTAAGAGTCAGTGTCCCGGAAAGGGGCAGAAATCTTTAGATGTACCATATGCACAAGCGGTGGGAAGTCTAATGTATGCAATGTTGTGTACTCGACCTGACTTAGCCTATCCAGTAAGATTAGTCAGTAGATATCAAAGCAATCCCGGTCCAGCACATTGGGAAGCTGTAAAGAGGATACTTCGATATCTGAAAGGGACAATACATCTGAAACTTGTGTATCAAGCAGAATCGCTTGAGGTAGTAGGATACTCCGATGCTGATTTCGGAGGGGATGTAGATGATAGAAAATCCACATCAGGTTACATGTTCATGTTTGGTGGTGCAGCCGTTTCTTGAGGTAGCAAGAAACAAGGATGTGTATCTCGACATACACAGGAGGCTGAGTACATTGCATGTAGCATGGCCACCACTCATGTTGTATGGATCAGGCGTTTTCTAGACAACCTAAGCCTCGAATTGGTCAAAGGGCCAATTGAAATATATTGTGACAATCAAGCTGCGATTAGCTTGATCAACAGTGGGGCTAATAGTTCTAAAGGAAAACACATTGAGATCCAATATCACTATATACAAGATATAGTAGCAAAGCAAGAAATCATGGTAACCTACATACCTACCAGTGACATGTTGGCTGATTCCCTTACCAAGGGAATAACAACATGAACATACATTAAACATGTTGGTTTAATGGGACTCAGGAATGTATGAGTCAAGGAAGAGGTTTCATAGATAATGATCCTCACATGATAAATTTCCATGTATATAGTACACGAATAGTGGGAGATGTTAGAACTTCTCGCGCGGAATGATCGAGTGGTCAAAACCGTCGCTGACGGCTGCGCGAGGGCCGGGTCTCACGGAGGCCCTAATCGCCGGGCGTGGGGGAGGGGGCGGACTTGGCGAGGAGACATTCACGCCCCTATATATGACTACCTCCATTAGGAGGGGAAGATCATCCGAGAACACCCTCGCCATAGGGAGCCCCCTCTCATTCTCTCCATCTCTCCCTCTCTCCATCTCTCTTATATTCTCTCTCGTTCACGAAGAAGGTGAAGACGCGACGTACCTCGCCTCGATAAGAATAAACCATTATTCCCAGCTTCCCTTATTCCTCCTTATCCACTCATCCCTTATTCATCTTTATCCGCTCCCTTCTCCCATTCCCTTCTTCTGATATTCCTCCCTCTCTACTAATTACAAACATTATTCCTTATCCCTCATTTAACAATCGAAAGGAGATTAGCACCCAACTACTCTTATTCTTTTTTATTCTCCATGATTCTTATCTTTCAAGCCGAAACAGAAAATATTGTCTTGTTCAACCGTATTCACTAGAATCTTGCCTTTGCTTTCAAGAGTTGTTGTTCTACAATTTACATATACAACACCTCAACTTCCCTCGCAACTGGACATCTTGTGTCATGTACGATTTACTCAAAGTAAATAGTAACACGCAAACTAACTCGCTCTCACTCCACGCTATGGATTTTACATATGATTCTCATAAGAATATTGTGATGGAAAAAATAAAATGAATTGGGTAATTTGGATTAGGCAGTAATATAGCCTGTCACAATATTCGGGAAAAAGTTAAACCTAATGTATATACACATTGAAAGAAATGAAATAAAATATTTGTCTAGTTAAAGTCTTTCCAAAAATGAGAAATTTATAAGATGTAGACAAATATCTGATCCCACATGCTCTCTTGTCGCCCTTCGCCGCCTCCATGATTTCGACTCCTCCGTGAGATCCACCAGCGTTTACCAGTTTGCGGTGCAATGTAGGTTGGATTCCCAACACCAACTCAGTAAGGAATTAGGGATGAACTTGGATTTTCACCTTCTCAAGTATGTATTCATCAATCATTTCTGTTTTTTTAAAACATGATTGTTTTTCTCTGAATGAAACTACCAGTTTGTTGTTTATGGATCCATACCGACCATCGAAATAATGTTTGGAGCCATTACAAGCGGAACCACTGCTGATATGCATACTAATGCAACAAAATTTGTGATGTTTTCAGAAGCCATTAAATGGTAACCTGTTAAGAGACCCTCTATTGATACTTCTTTCATGAATATGTCATGTCTCATATTTACTGACATAAACAACAATTAGTACATAAATTCTCTGTTATTTGTGGAGGCGTAATTGAAATTTGTGTGATTATTTTTTTTCCAAAAGGATTATAGGCAATGTGGATGTCATCCTTATTTTGCCTTGTTAGATGGGTGGCAATCTTCTTTGCACAGGTACATTTTTATGCAACAATTATTCTTGTTGTAGCGCACGGGATCCGTCGGATGGGGAATGAACACCTCTGATAGGGAGCCTGATAGGAGGTCGGGGATAGTGGGCCCCCTATCAGGGGCGTCCATTCCCCATCCGACGGATCACCTGCCCTACAGCAGGGGGCATCCTCCCTACTTTGGAGGAGATGAAACCAAATGAAGAAATTGAATAGTTGTGTAATATCAAGATTGTCATGGCACGTCACATTAATTGCACTAAGGGATCTTTAATTTTAAGTGCAAACACAATTTATCCTCTAATTCAGATAATGAAATAATTCACAATAATTTTTAGACATAATGACTTGCAATGAGCTTACACGTCTAACTATTAGATAATCCTTCTAGTCAAGCTCATTCCACCCTAGAGTACTCTTTTTTCTTATTGCTGATTATGCATAACAAACTAATCACATCATAAAACTTACATGTTTTTAAATATTAGCTCTAAAGAAGTGTGCTTTTTGTGTATGATGGAAGCTGAAAGCGATTATCATCTTTTTTATCTTGCCCGTATGTTTTATACATTTTTTTGATGAACCTCCATTTACTAACGAATCAGGTCGGTATTTTTCTGATATCCGAGATGTTTTATCATTTTGGCATATAAAATCCAAGGTGGCATCAACCTGTTAGTTGATTTGGAAGAAGCAACACAGGAGGACTAAATTTGCTTATCATATCGGGCCTTGTCTTGCATTTCAAGTGACTCAAGACGTGTCATGCACCTGATGTGCGACTAAATCTGCTTCTTGGATTACTGAGATGATCCTCTTCGCCATCTGAATTTATTCATACTTCTTTCAAAATAGATCATATAATTGTCTTATTATATTTTGCCCATCCTTGCATTCTCTGCTCAACATGATAGGAAAACAAATAATACGATGGGGATGGAGGCAAGCAAATCCTCTATAGTACTTCAGAGGACTGCTGTAAAATCGTGGAGCACTTGAACCGCTCGATCTTTTTTTTTTAATGAAGAAGGAGTGGAATCTCAACTTGGGACCCACAACAGTGAAAATACGTGTATATATATAGGTAATTAAATTGCATTATTTTATTCTATACCAAATGATTCCATAATAGACATAACACCCTACAATGCTCACTAACATTGTCATAGTAGAACAAACTCCCTCTAAAAAGCGCATCATTCCTACCACGCCGCTTGATCGAGCGGTTCGCACGAATTTGGTATTTTTGTAAGCCCTTGCCGTGGAAATTCTGTGAACTGCTCGATCAAGATCGAGCGTCTCGAGTGCTCCACGTTTTTACAGCAGACCTCTGTAGAGTTCCCGTGCTCATCGCTCGACTCGCCCCTTCTGATTATTTATGGGTTATTGTCATGCTTACTTTGTAGTGTTTGTTGTTGCAGGGGTCACGTAAAAACCTTTCTCTCTCGTAGATGTTGTGGGAAACTAGTTTTGTTTTTCTTGGTTGTGGGGCTCCTACCATGCCCTCTT
This sequence comes from Ottelia alismoides, assembly GCA_037367405.1. Taxonomy (NCBI): domain Eukaryota; kingdom Viridiplantae; phylum Streptophyta; class Magnoliopsida; order Alismatales; family Hydrocharitaceae; genus Ottelia; species Ottelia alismoides. Next base: position 163,552 of record JAZKJV010000350.1, read on the forward strand.
AGAATGAATGACCATGATCTTTTCTAAAAAAATATTACACTAATCGTTGTTATTTTTAGCAGTCATTAGTGCTATTTTAAATGAGATTTGCTCGTATTATTAGATATGCATATGCATTTTACTATTTCTGCTTAACTCGATCTATACATGTCTTGGATAAAATCCTGAATTCCTTCAGCCCATATAAGGTGCAATATTTTTTATAACTTCGACACTGCAAGCGTTAGGGTTCAAGAACGTCTCTACACTCAAGATTTGAAAAGATATCCGTATTAGTTATCTCCTTTCAAAATCTGTTATTGTTGACTGTTGATGCGTTGTAAGTAGACACTTGCAACAAATCTCGTTGCTGGCCAACCGAAAAAATCAGATTCCAAATAACCGTAAGCTCGCTTATCTACTAAATTTACTGCAGTTGATTCTATGCAGTAGGTTTTTTCTGAGAAAAGCATAAGAATTTTCGGTTTGAAAAATCAACCACTTGTCCACAACCGCAAAATCTAAGTTGAGGATAAGCGAGACATGAACTCTCTTCAGATGACCAGCGATTTCTTGCACGGGCTATACTTAAATCCAACTGAAAATCTACGAGAGAGGCAATCTTCCTGCCAACATGATTCGTTGCCGCAATCTTCCTCCATTCTTAACGATTTCAGCCATTTTCGATTAGGAGTCGGAAGCATATAACATAAACTACAGTGATCCGGCTATCGATCCTCCCATTTCCTACCCTCTACTTTTTGTCATTTCCATTCAATCATTTTCTCGGTTTTCCGTCCTTGTACTCCGCTGGCCAGATGATCGAGACAGCCACACTGTACCAGAAGATAAAGGTGCCGCCAGATAGCCCTACGTCTCCGATCAAGAAAGCTCAGAGAAGCATGCAACTGCCGATAAGGTGCTGCAATGATCCTTCCATTAGTGTTGGAGCAGCGTAAGATTGGTGGTGGATAAGAAGCAAATTAAAAGGAGGGAATATGGATTAATGCTAGAGGTAGATGTGAACTCAAGAACTTCTTTTTATTAAAACTTGAACTTGCATACAAGACTTGAACATTTACAAGAAGATGACTTACAATGTTTACAACAACGGAAGAAGCACTTACAACACTTGGAAGGAGGAAGACACTTGAGAGACTCTTGTGATAGTAGTGGACTTCTTGTTGTTGTTGTTGTAATGAGGACCTCTTGGATGGTATTTATAGGCCTCCAAGAGGGTAGAGATAATTTGGAAGAGTGATCTAGAATCATCTTCCATGCTTATCCTTTAAGATAAAATATCTAGATATTTTGGTGGGAGGTGGAGAAATATCTAGATATTTTCTCCACCTCTTTCTTTTCTAGAATATTCTCCCAAGTACATATCTTCATTAAGATTCTTCATATGTTGGCGGAAGATATAGGTCCACATATCTTCATATGGGTGGAAGATTGTAGGCCCATGTGTAAAAGGGACTATTGCAATAATACTTCATAGGCAAGATACAAATTATATTTTCAACACCCCTTCTTAATTTGTAATTTGCGTTATCCTCATGAAGTATACGAACTTTTCTGTTGGAAGTGGCTTTGTAAAAATATCTACAAGTTGATCCTATGTACCAATGAACTCTAGTTTGATGTCGCCATTCTTGACCAGGTCTCGTACATAATGATGACGAAGTTCAATATGCTTTGTTCTTCCATGAAAGATTGTATTCTTTGTCATAACAATGGTTGACATGTTGTCACATAATATAGTTGTTGGAAGAGCATTCTTTTCTTGAATATCATGAAGGATTCTTTTGAGCCATACAGCTTCATATGATGCACTTGTAACAGAAATATATATGGCTTCAGCATAGGAAAGAGCTATGGTCTTAGAACTCCAAGATATGACTTTAGATCACATGCAAAATAAATAACATGATGTGATTTTTATATCATCTATGGATCCAGCCCAATCACTATCTGAGTAGCCTTTGAGAGAATTATCTTCTCTAAGTATATTCAATTCAAAATTCTTGGTATGTTGAACATAGCGAAGAATCCTTTTTGTGGCTGCATAATGAAGCTTGCTAGGCTTGCTCATAAATCTTGATACAACACTAACTGCATATACTATATCTGGTCTTGTATTAGTTAAATATAACAAGGAGCTACAAGACTCCTATAAAGAGAAGCATCAGCTTCTTGAGTCCAATCATTTGTAAAAAGTTTTGTATTAGCAGGCATATGAGTTACTTCTGGCTTGCAATTTGACATAAGAAATTTCTTCATAATATCATAAACATACTTTCTTGAGAGATAAATATTTCACCTTCTTTTTGTTGAACTTGAATACCAAAGAAATATCTCATAAGATCGAGATCTGTCATTTCATACTCTTTCATCATTACTTTCTTGAATTCATCAATCATCTTGAAATAATTGCTTTTATGTTGATGATCTGATACCAAACTTGTTTGTATTATTAAATCTTTTATTGTTTATTGCATTATACACATACAATCAAATATTTATTATATCTAGGACATAGTTTTGTTAGATATTATTCAGAAAAATGTATTATATTCATCACTAAATACCATTTAAAGTAGCGTCTAAAGCAAGATATAATTTAATGCATCATCACGATTCTAAAAAAGTTACATAACAAGCTTCGAATGATTAAAGCAATCCAAAAAGATCCAAGAAATCATTTTCTTCTACAATCGAGATTCATTTCATCCATAATAAAGGAGTAGCATCCTAGAAGTTCAACATGTCCCATAGGGACCCCTGCCAGGCAACAAAACAAGGGGACGGATCGTCTGTTGTAGGCGGGAGGATAGCAAAGTCTGTTGTAGTGCGCTAGTCCATCTCGATCGAGCGGTTCGCACGATTTTGCACTTTGTGTGGGTCCGTACTGTGCAAAATCGTGTGAACCGCTCGATCACGATCTAGCGGCTCACGCGATTACAGCATGCATATCACCACAAGAGAGGATCCTCTCTGACAAAACAAAGCAACAATAAAAACAACGTAGAGAAAGGGGCCCCGTATTTAGTACAATCGGCTAGCCTCGAGGGGAAGGAGATGTTTAGGATAAAAAAGATTCCATAAGTTAAAAACCCTATCCGCACACAAAAATCGCTATAGCCGATGATGGAGAGATCAGTTCTTCGAAGCACGATGTCAACGGGTACGGGGGCACGTGCCTAAGGAACTCTTCAATTCCGGCTTGCAAAAGAATCAAATTGAGGGGTGTGAGTGTAAAGGATTGTAGTTGAATTCCATTACCAAACTATAATATGATAGTGAACAGAAAGGAGGCTTCTTTAGCAGTAATGGATGATGATTTTGAGATACCTTGAAAGATTTTCTAGCAACGCTCCTTCCAAATCTACTACCAAATTTCACGATTTGTTGAAGAACAATTCAGCCAAAAATGATCATTTCATCCCTCCGGAAAAATATCTTAATTCTTACTCGAGCTGGCTTAGTTGGCCACACTTGTACATGCAACGAAAATTTTGAATATAGTGACAAGTTTATTGTCAAGTGAAAGAGCGTATCCACCAAGAATGGCAACAACTTTACCAACAAAGGGGGACACTGTAAGAAAATTGATTTAAGGTAATGAATAATTTAATATCCATTGACTTTTGTAGTTAAACATATAACAACTAATATTATATGTCGCTTAGTTTTTTTTAAAATTCACAATGACTTATGGTATTTGTTGCTATATTCCTCATGATGAATCATATAATTACGATTATTCGTTGACTTTTTTCTCATGATCGTTGCTAAATTTAGCAAAAATTGATATAAATTTGAACGGATAAGTTTTATTATATCAATCTTTAATAAATATATGACACTTGTTGCTAACTATAAGTACAACAGATGATTTGACACCGAATAATATTCATTGTTATATTTTTAACATTGGAAGTTATGACAACGAACATTCAAATCATTAGTTGTCTTAGGTCCAATTTCTTGTAGTGAACTTTTGATGTAACCCACGTTACAATAGAGTCTGCTATGATCTCTTTTGTTTTTTTTTGTGGAATCAATTCCAAAAATCCAACCGTATAGATTGATTATTTGATTAATATTCTATGTACCTACTATTTTTTCTAAAATCCGGTTGATTTGCTATTTTATCTTAACGATCAACAAAAAAAGTCCACATTAATTTAGGCGACTTAAATCTCATTTAAAAAGGACTAGACATTTGACCACTAAGATGAAATAGCAAATTACATCGGATTTAAGGGAAATTTCGTATGTATGTACATCATTAATCAAATAGTCAATCTATGCAGATTTAAGTGAAATGTGATGAATATGTAGGGCATTAATCAAATATTCATTCTATGCGGTCGGACTTTTGGAATCCTTTTTGTGAAAAAAAATAAAAGAGATTATAGTAGTCTGATGTAACATGGGTTACAGTTTACAACAGAGGATCTGCTTCCCAATGAAGGTATCGTCGAAGGTTATGTTGCAACGTGCTTTTCAAACATACTAACAAGAAGATGCAAATTTCAATCTAACTGGACAAGATAGCCAGTCGTAAATATTATTAGAGGAAAGGGATCCTACTCCATGGAGTAGGTAACTTACCTACTCCATTTTTATTTTTTGTCATATTTTTTTATTTTTTTGAAAAATACTTCCATGGACTTTTATAACTATATCCCTCTAACATGTCATTCAAATTTCGTCAGAAACAGAGACTCCTACAGCCTCCATCCAGACATTCATTTTTTACTGTTGGGTTGTACTGCTTAAATGGGCCTAAATGGGTAAACGGATCTTTGGATGAGGGACCGTTTACCCATCGTCTTTATATATTGTACTCATCCCCCTATTGGTTTCTTAACCTAGTGAAGAGAGAATCCTAATCCCTTGAGAAGGTGATTAGGGTTCATGTGTGCCCCCGTGGTTTTTCCCTCATCCAAAGATCCGTTTACCCATTTAGGCCCATTTAAGCAGTACAACTCAACAGTACTCATCCCCCCTATTGGTTTCTTAACCTAGTGAAGAGAGAATCCTAATCCCTTGAGAAGTTTCAACTCGACCTTGACCGCATTGCATTCAAGATTTAATTGGTTAAAAGTTCTCAAAAACAATGATGGTAGCCATTGGAACGATAAAATAATCATCATAAAAAAATATCTTGTAAGTTTTGTGCTAAGTCAGGCGTGGACAAAGTATATTTTCACTTGTAAGTTTTGTGCTAAGTCAGGCGTGGACAAAGTATATTTTCATTCACACAACTGCTCAATGTCTTTGAACCAATGTTTTTGAAATCGAATCGGACATCAACCGTATGACGTCATCATTATTTAAAATCGGATTAAACCAGATCGCTAAGAAAAAAGTGGTTAATCAAACCGAAATGAATATATATATACAATATACTCTTAAATATACTTGAAATATAAATAAAATTTATAAATAATGTGTATATTTCACACTAAACATAAAATTTTTTTGTATGCGCCATCAAATGTCATACATATCATATATATATATATATATTATTTGGACTAGTTGATTTATAACTTAATAGCAGTTTAATTATATTTAAAACGCATTACAAGCAAAAGTTATGTTAGAGTAGTTGGTAAGGATTCTGAAATTGGAAGGTAATAAGTTCAATTCCCACTATTAGCATTATTTTTAAATAAATTAAAAATTAAATGCAGCTCAACTTTGGTTGAATCTGGTTAAACAAGTTAAAAATAATAGGTTGAAGTGGTCAGGTTGTTTAAAATTTGAAATTCGAACCGAACCGTCAAGAACCGGTTAACTGGATCAATCCAGGCCCGATTCATGGGTCAGACCGGTCAAACCGACCGATCCGATTCGATTTCAAAAACACCTCTTTGAACAAGCAAATTCATTTGTTTTTCAACATGGTGTAGTGGTAGTGACTACAGTCTAACTTCTTGTCCTCATTTTTTTCATCGAAGGATTTAGTTTTTCCTATGAATGATCCATTAGAATAATTTGACAAACGGAGATAAACTTTACCGATTTAACATCTCGCGATTGATTTTTTTTGCAAAATTGACTGTAAATCACAGCCTGTAGAATTATCAGCTAACAACGATCATTCTTGGAAAATGCAAAACTCTCACTTCTACTGAACGCTTTCCATAATTTTTTATCTAATTTAATAATACGAGGAAAGGGTTCCTACTTCATGGAGTAGGTAACTTACCTACTCCATTTTCATTTTCTCCACCTTTTTTTTATTTTTTTTTGAAAATACTTCCATGGATTTTCATAACTATATCTCTCTAATATGTCATTCAAATTTCGTCAGAAATAGAGACTTCTACGACCTCCATCTAGAACAGATAAAATACAACAAATCTCTATGATGGTTAATGTTGAAATCGATGGTTAAGAACACGAGATTAACAAAGGGATTTACGTGGAAAACCCTACGACGAGGGAAAAACCACGGGGGCACACATGAACCCTAATCACCTTCTCAAGGGATTAGGATTCTCTCTTCACTAGGTTAAGAAACCAATAGGGGGGATGAGTACAATATATAAAGACGATGGGTAAATGGTCCCTCATCCAAAGATCCGTTTACCCATTTAGGCCCATTTAAGCAGTACAACTCAACACTCCCCCTCAAGTTGGGCATATATATCGACCATGCCCAACTTGCCTACATCTTTATCAAAAATCATCGTAGGCAACCCCTTTGTGAAGAGATCAGCAATCTGGTCACCAGATTTCAAGTAGGGAAGACACAACTGACCATCGTCAATCTTCTCACGAATGAAGTGTTTGTCAATCTCCACATGCTTCGTTCGATCATGCATAACAGGATTATTTGATAGGTTTATTGCAGCTTTATTATCGCAGAACATCTTCAGTGGCATGATTGGTTCAACTCCCAACTCCGCTAACAGAAGTTTCAACCATACTACCTCAGTAATTGGTCGAGTTTCAACCATAAACTATGCGCTAAATTTACTGCATGACTCTGGTCTGATCGGATGCAAGCCGGTCTCTACTCCTATAGATGCTAATCATAAACTTAGCAAAACTGATGGTGAACTTCTCTCTGAAGCAAAAAAGGGTCAGTATCAAAGACTCGTTGGAAAATTAATTTATCTCACTCTCACTAGGCCTGACATTACATATGCTGTAAATGTTGTCAGTCAGTTCATGCATGCACCCACCACTGTTCATATGAATGATGTCATCATAATTTTGTGCTACATCAAGAATTCTCCGGGTAAAGGTCTTCTGTTCCGAAAACATGATAATGTAAGTGTTGAAGGTTATACTGATGCGGATTGGGCTGGATCTGTTGATGACAGGAGATCAACAACAGGGTACGTTGTTTATCTATGTGGTAACCTTGCTCTGATACCATGTTGAAATCGATGGTTAAGAACACAAGATTAACAAAGGGATTTACGTGGAAAACCCTACGACGAGGGAAAAACCACGGGGGCACACATGAACCCTAATCACCTTCTCAAGGGATTAGGATTCTCTCTTCACTAGGTTAAGAAACCAATAGGGGGGCTGAGTACAATATATAAAGACGATGGGTAAACGGTCTCTCATCCAAAGATCCGTTTATCCATTTAGGCCCATTTAAGCAGTACAACTCAACAGCCGTGATATTTTATTGTTGGCCATCTCCCTTAAGTTAAGATGCAATACCATTAGCTCGGTGTTTCCGTTAATTTTATCACATTAAAAGTAAGTTTAATTTTCTAATACTAACTCTTTAGACTTGACCACTCTCAAACTTTCCAATCCTTTTTTAACAAACTTCCTGGAAATTTGATGTTCTAACCGAATTCAACGAAGTTAATGGGATATGATTTTCCTCAAAATTGCATTGCTTTGATGAATGAAGGAAATGAATGCTAGATCATATCGAAATGCCCTGATCATTGTTTCAGAAGAGCATTGGGCCGGGTCGGCCCGGATCCAACCCTTTTGGGGGGATTACCCTCTTTTGGGGGATTACCCCTCAAACCCACACTTAGGGCCTGTTTGGTTGCAGGGTTGGGCAGGGTTGGGTTGGGCTGGGTTGGGCTGGGTGAATAGTAGTCTGTGAGGAGGAAGTACCCTTGTGAATAGTAACCAGGGTTGGGCCAACCCTTCCCAACCCTGCACCAAACAGGCCCTTAGGGTGGAGCATTGGGCCGGGTCGGCCCGGATCCAACCCACAAAAGTTCGAGCCCGGCCCTGACCCGATACATATATGGGTCGGGCCCGGGCTCTCATATTTCCCAAATATCAATCTCGGGCCGGCCCAACCCGAACCCATGAAAACCTATGTTGGCCCGACCCGGCACGCATCCTCTCCAACATGGTGCAACTTGGCAAGTTAATTTATAAAGCATATGGTTCAATTCGATCAAAGACAAAAGCTTGTTTGGATTAGAAGCATTATACGATGCAAATGGAAAAAACTCAGAAACGAATCAATGATATTTTGCAAATTCTGTTCTAATTCTACCGTCAATAAAAGTGTTATAGTAGAAACTAGAGATCTACACAATCAAGCCTCAAGAAAAGAATTAGAAAAATAAAGATTTACACAGTCCACCACATGTCTCTTTATGTCGTCATGCTCATTAACTATTGTTACGTGGTTACTGGTTAGTCTAATGTTGTCCATCAGAGCTTTTTGGAGATATTTGAATGTAATAGTTCTCGTCATTTTGCATTTCGACTTGAGATTGCACATGTAATCAATCCTCATCTACTCCGAGATCCATTGCGCATACATCCATTGATGATTTGTAAACGGGACCATGCAAAATGTATTCGAAATTTAGTTCAATATAATATAATATTCTTTATTTGATCAACGTAAGTTATGTTTAATATTTGCAAAACCAAAACTTCTTCAGTTCCGTAAATATGCGTATATCGGATGCAGACAACATTATTGGACGCTTACATTTACATTAAAACCGTATATTTTAACAAAACTGGGTGCAAACATGTTCGTTGCAACGTAAGGTACCAAACCAAATTGGGGGTGGGTCGAGCCCGGCCCGAACCCGAACCCGAGACAACGGGTCCTGGGCCGGGTCAGGGTTCTCAATTCACTAAAAAACACGGGCCTCGACCCGGCCCAAAACCCGAAAAAAATTAGTGGGCCCGGGCCGGACTTTCTCGAGTTGGGCCGGGTCCAGCCCAATACTCCATCCTACCCATACTTCCTCTCTCATGTGGGGCACACTCTTCCTCTTTTTTTAATACATTAAATAAATCATTTCTCTTTCATCCATTCTATCAAAAAATATATATTATACCATCATATCAACTAAAAATGATAAACTACTCTACTTCTACTCAATTTTCCAAACTTCAATACAGTCGCATCACAATAACCACATGTTTTTTCAAACTTCAATACAATCACATTATAACAAATATGCTCAACCAAAAACCCTCTATCCAAATACCAAAACATAAAAAATGAGTTACCTTCCTCCAGTTTACTCCGGAGTAATCCTGCAACCAAACAGACCCTTAAAGTTCTCGAGACTTCCAATCCCCCCACGGTCCCACTTGTCGTTGTCCTTAGGTCACTTATCCCAAGCAACGCCATGACTTTGTGTAATTGGGTATTCTCATCCATAAAAAGCTTCTTGTTATCTTGTCCATTACCTCCATTATTCTATGAGATTTTCAAAGTGCATAAGATAAAGGTAACTTATTACTGATTAGTTTCATCACTCTATTTTCATGTTAGTAGGAGATAATGGGTCACCAATATGAAATATGGAAAATTCTCCCTCATGCCAACCAAGAACCTCACATACGTGGGTTCATATCATATAGTGCACATTTGGATGCATTTATAGTAAGACTTGAAATCGAAGAGAAAATATGTATGACCCCTTTAAGTTTTCGTGGGTTCTTCTTTGTATTCGAGGGAAATATACAAGTCATACGCAAATTGAATTTTGGCGATCTATTGATTTAACCTCGGTATACATAACACCCTAATTGGATCGGAGGATATGAGTTCGACTAGCATGTCGTCTAACGTATATAATGTATTTATAAAAAGGGTCGGTGATAATGGGTCACCTTGCCTAATGTCACGATGATGTTTAAAAATCATGAATTTCATAACAAAACCTAACAAGGAAAGACCTCTCATTATTAGATCCCATCTCAAGTATCAAACACCTTACAAAATCATTTTTAGAGCGAGTGCCCTTTCTTTGTACCCATGTCAAGTTGTGAGGATTTTAGATATAACCGCAAAGCGATTTAAGGTTCATCTCCCTTTCAAAAAGGCACATCATGATATGGGAATATGCTAATTTCCGTTAGTATGCTAGTATTTTTTAGAGGATTTTTTTTCACTAGTAGGATTCGAACCATGGTCCTTTAAAGTGGGAGCCACTGCTTCTACCACCAGACCAATAGAGGAGTTCTAAAGAGGATTTGGAATAGTAGACTTATACAACTTACTGACGGATAGTTCATAATCTATGAAGGATATCTAGTCTTAAAGATGATGGATAATTAAGAGTTACTCACAGATCTAAAGTTCCTAGGGTGAAGGTTTTCAACCGTGAAGATAATTCAATAGGTTTATGAAGTGTCCAAATCACTAACCAATATGTTTGAAAGACATCTAATTGCCAGTTCAATAATTAAAATAATGAAGAAAGCAACCTCCACATCACAATCCCCCATCTTGCTAATAAGGTTTAAGTTAAGGTAAAAATAAATAAATACTCGAAGTTGATGTTGGTTCAGAATAAACTTTTTTAAATAAAATTCTAAAATGATTGAAGAGGTTTTAGAGGCTACAAGTTTGATATTCATGTCACTTTCCTTTATCCATCTCACATTTGTTCTTTGATTCCAAAATACATGTTCATCTAAATATACCACCTCTAAATCATGGTAGCGCTTTGCGAGATCGAACATTTTCTTCTTAAAGGTCTTCAAGATGAAGATTCAAAATAGTCCAATATAATTCCTTGCGATTTGTTTCAGAACCTTTTATACATCAACATGTTTGGTCATTGGTCAATTTTTTTTGAAATAATGACCGGAAACATTTCAGGTTCTATCACAAGTAACACATATTTCATGTTAGAGGTAAGAGGTCAAAAAATCATTTGCTCGATTTAAGAACACCTAATCGAGACTGTCGGGTATAGAAGAAGGCAAGCAATTAATAAAGGAAACAAAATTATCTAAAAGAGTAAGGTCAATAAATTGCTCAAGCATCTTGCATCTAACCAGGTTGGCTCCTTGTCTAATTATTTTTAGGAAGAATAATTTGGATGGCTCCAATCGAAGTCACGATAAAACATGTCTTTCGATGTAGTGGTTTCTATTCTTTTTCTTTTTAGCAGGTGCACTCTTTAATTTTTAGATGTTTCTATAGTTGAGGAATACATTCCATGGATTATGACAAAGATTGCTCAAGTTTAAACCTTTGGAGAGCTTTTCCATTTTTCAATGAATCCATTTTTTCCTAGCTTAAAATAACACCATTCGCGGATTAGAAGTGCTTCGGGGAAGGGCCCGTGTTAAAATATGGTCAGTCGAGCACGACAAGATGACTGGATTAGGGAGATCTCCTATTCTGCCTAGGACATTCTCTTGTCCCTTTTATGGTGTCAGAACTTATCAGAGATGAGACTAACTCTTGGAATGTTAATCTCGGACATCTTTTCATAGACGCTTTGCTCCTTCACGTGCAGTGCAAATTTTACTAGCTTTGGATCCAACCTCTTTGTGGGGGGAATGAGATAACCCTATCTGTAGTTGGGTTTGGATTAATTTAATCTCTCTACCTGGCTAACTAAAAGGTCAGAGCTCGATATCAAGTTTAAAGACTTCTGATGGACTCCTGAGGTAATAGCTCATAATATAGGGGCATGCATGATATTTGTTCCAATTTTAAACGTGGAACGTGCATCGCGTGGCATGGGCGTGATGGGGCGGAGATAGATATTCCCGAACCCGTTCCTCTCGGGATCTATACGCCAAGAAGCAGCAGCTGAGGGCGAGGAGCAAGAAGAGCGACTTCGATCTCCAGTCCTTTTTGGGATCCTTCTATCAGAGATGGCCTCGAGGCTCCTCTCCCGTCTCTCCAGGAGGATCGCTGGAGTTGCGCGCCCCATTGGTCCGTCACCACCTCGCCCTCTCCCCTCCGCCGGCGCTTTTCGCCCAACCTTCGCCGAATCCGAGGTGCTCTTCTCTCTCGCCCCATCGATTTTTAGCATATATCTGTCCAAGGAAAACGAATGCCTGAACTATGGTCGAAGGAACATGCGGCAATAGAAAGCATGGGCCCTTGGTTTTTAACCCGAGTAATTGGCCGGATTGCTGGCGTAGTACGTTGATCTGTGCGTCCTTTGCTATCGTCGTTTTGGCAGCTGGATTATTCCCCCTTTCTTAGTGAATTTGGCAGTTGGTTTGTTTTAAATTATATCCTAACTACTGAAGTGATTCGGGGATGAATTGTTGCACATTCTCTACAAAATGAGATTTAGACCCTATTTAGTTATCCTCAGATCTGTACAGGAATCCCCATTTGGATTTCTTTATGTTATTTTTTGGTATTTTCCTGATGGATACAGAGCTGCATCTCTCGAATAATGCAAACAATGTAAAAACTAACACAGACATGCACCTTTTATCTACTTACAATATTTGCGGGGTGATGTAGTTATACAATTCAAGTCAAACGGGGTTTTTAAAGTTGAATGATGGATTTCATGGAAAATGATTTTGTGGAGTTTTTATATTGTAAATATCCAAACAAGGCCTGAAGTTGCTCCAAGAGTTCATAGCATGAATGGTATACGGTGTCCACGGACAGATAAGAAATGGTGAAAGCGAATTGTGTTGATCTAGTAGATCCCAATTATCAATACATGGCTTGAACAGGAGAACTGGACACTGTTGCTCCCAAGACCACCGACGATGAAATTCACAAATGCCACACTTGTGGGGAGTTCACTTTATAGAGGACCATGAACCTTCTCTACAAATTCAACCTTATTATCCTTTTAGTAGTAGTACATGTTTAAGGCTTTGTTGTAAGAGCACATGTCAAAGTATCCTGTCTTCTTTTATAGAGTTGGATATATCTATGTATTTTTTGGATGATCGAATGTAACCATTTCAACGAGCATTTAGAGTGTATTTTTTTAAACTAGTTGTGGAGGTGGGAGAGGGGGGTGGTGGAACCCTGATCCTTAGAGTGGGAGCCCACTGCTTCTACCACTAGACCACTTAAGAGGGTTCTAGAGTGTAATTCCCTGCTGAATTACACTTCATAGATGTCTGTCATAACTGCGATGTTCCCTGTTGGCAGCATCTTCGATTAATTTAGTTAGACATGCATGCAACCACGCATGTCTCCACACCTCTATCAAACCCTAGACAGTAGCATGATGGACACGATTTCTGTTTTATGGACTAGAAGTGGATATCCATTATAACTTGCAATGTGCAAAAGGCCAAATTTTGTTGTATAATTATGAGCAAAGGTTTGACATAGCTTTTTTCATACCTAACCAGGAATTATGTACTGAATGGTGCACCCACCTTGCAAAGATTAGTGATATACTGGTGTTTTCGTGAGGAAACAGCAATACTGGTGTTATAGCCTATTTCAGGGGGATGTTCATGTCATTTGATTGCTTCTGTTGGTTTTTAAGAGCTTTAATGCATACTTTGATGGATCAAAAATGACATTTCATCTACCTTTTATTCTTAGAAGCTCAAGCAACATTTATTTATGTTTTTCATGGAAATACTTTGGTATAATAATCAGGAGAAACTTTGAAATGCATACAGCAGTCTCTGTGCCTGCAGGCAGGCAAAGGAACACTATTTTCTTATAGAAGATTTTTTTGGCCAAGATTGCTTCAGCAAATCATTTGATGTTGCTTGAATTCTAGAAATCTTCTGTGGCTACAGGAGTGGAAGAACAATAAAATAGTGATAATGGGCCATTGCTTTTATTTTTGCAAGAAGTGAGGTTTTATCCTGCTTTACACTAAGGATGTTTTTCGTATTTTTCTTAAAAATGTTAGATTTTCAGTCAACTTTTGATATCTTGTGCAAATTTAGAAAAACAATGGGAAAAACTGCGATTGTTTATGGCCTGAAAACTCTGTAAAATATTGTAAACAAAGAATATAAAAAATCTATTTTTTTGCAATGTATTTTCTTCATTGCTATTTTTTGTCATTGCCATTAATATCATTTGTTATCGGACAAACCTCATATTATTGGACTCGTTTCTACAATGGAAACTTAAGCAAATAGAGTTCCAGATCTTTGAGTCATAGCATATCTTTTGCATGTATAAGTCTCTTAATCTTCCATCATGTTGAAATGTATCCACAAACTTCACTGCCGATATAGGAAATTTTTGTGGTTTACCTTCATTTTTGATGAGTTTTTTAGAATTTACTTTATACCGTATCCCTTTACTTAAAATCTTAGATCATTGCTTTATCTAGAGCTTAATTCAATTTCAAGATGTTTTTGTTGATTTTTATAATGGAAATTCATGTGTATATCCCTGTGTAATGTTTTATACACTCTAATCCCTATATACTTCATAGTTATAACACAACCATATATAGGTCCTTTGTTTTACACAATCTATTCCTGCTGTCAAAGTCCATTGACCTCAAAGACTAAAAGGTAATGTACATATCTATTGAAATATGTTAAAAATGTCACAGTTTTCAGTTCCCTCTCTTTGTTGGGAAAATGAGAAAACATGTTTATTCCATCCGCCCTAGGCTCTCTTATATAGGAGAGTAGCCTATGGGTAAAATACATAAAGAGTCCAACAGAAAAGAAAAATACAAGAAGAGTACATAAGTAAATAATATATCTCTACACTCCCCCTCAAGGTGGAGCATAGATATCAATCATGCTCAGCTTGGACGAACATTTCTGGAACGGCCCTCGAAGTAATGTCTTGGTAAAAATGTCCGTAGTTTGATCCTCTGAGCTAACATTAGATGTAACAATAAACCCCTTCTGTATCATATCACGTATGGAGTGACAATCAACCTCAATGTGCTTGGTTCGTTCATGAAATGCTGGATTATTTGTAATGAATAGAGCCGCCTAATTGTCACATTCCAGAGCCATAGGGAGCGGGACTTCTATATATAGGTCTGTAAGCACAACCTTTACCCACATCATTTTTGTACTGACCTGGGCCATAGCCCTATGTTCTGACTCAGCACTAGACCTTGCTACGACCGTTTGCTTCTTGCTTTTCCATGAGACTATAGAATCTCCAACATACACAGCAAACCTCTAGGTTAGCTCACGACTAGAAGCCTTTGAGTTGAACATCCATCATGATGGAGGGCTCGGAAGCGAGAGAGGTGTGGTGACTAGTGGAGGGCGATCGGAGTAGGAGGCGCGCTAGGTCATCTCGGAGAGGGCGCGGGCCACCTCCGGTCTCCCCGTTCGGTCGAGGCTGTTTCCGATGTGGTGGGATGGATCATTGGGCGCGGGCATGTCGAGAGCCCTTGCGCTGCTTCTCGTGCCGTCGTTTTGGTCATTCACGGAGGAGCTGTCCGATGGTTGATATCGATACATCCGTGTTGATCGGTGAGAGAGGTGGTGAGGGGGTGCTTTTCTTGGCGACATCAGACGTGGGGCTCGTGTCCAAGGCGTCCTTTAAGGGAGACGTGGCTCGGCTTCCCCCTGGAGGGTGATAGCAAGGGGGCTCCACGACTCTGAGGTGCGGGACTTGTTGCGTGGCACGGTGGCTGGGTTGTTGCAGATGAAGTGGCGTAGACCGAAGGATGGGGACGTCACGGTGATGCCTGGTAGGGTGGAGAGAATCATCGTCAGGGGGCTCCCTGTGAGGGCAAGGACGAAAAGTTGCATTTCGGGGTTGTTGCAGGGTGTAGTAGTGGTCGACTTCGTCGAATGCTCTGGATGTCAACCCGGCTAGTCCCTGGATGTTGTGCTTCGGGTGCGGCCGGTTGGCGCCGAGAAGATGGGCTGGTGGGAGGTGTTGTTTGATGGCAGACGTCTGTTGCTCGAGCTGGTAGCCGCGGACGCTTGGTCGACAATATCGGCTACTGGGTGTCGCCGAAGGGAGTTCCAGGTGGCGGAGAAGTCGTCTAGTGGTGGCGGTGAAATGACGGAGCAGCCATGAGCAGCCTCAGGTGGAGCGGGCTCGGTTCTCGGAGAAGGCGCAGCCTTGCGTTGGGGGGCGGCGTTCGGGCGTGGCACGTTCTCCAAAGGAGGCGATTCGGTTCGGCGCGATATCCGCGGTGGGGCCTCCGAGGTTGATGTCGCTTCCTCTCCCTTGGCGTGTTGCGGTCGGTGCAGGTGACGTTTCGAGGGGTGGTGGGGCCCTGTCCGCTAAGTCTCGGGAGGTGGTGCATCCTTTCAGGTCGGATCCTGAACAGTCGCGGACTGAAGGGGTAGGCCGCTGCTCGGGTTGTCGGGTCGGACATATCGCTTCGCTTCTGGATTGTAAGGCTGGCTTTACGGTTGGGCGTTGCTCGGACCCTATCGCAGCTACGGCTACGGGAGGTTGCTTCTCGGGTTTCTGAGGAGGTACCTGTGTTCCCTGCGGTGGAGGAGGTGGATGGGGGTAGGGCCAGAGGGGCGTCGGGCCTCGGTCAACCGGAAGGTTTTGCGAGGGGTGGGACTGCGCTCGAATCGCGGCTGGAAGATTCTGCTGGGGAGGTGCTTGCTGAACCGAGGGCAGGGCTTGACCTGCTGAGGGGGGAGGTGGGGGCGTCTGCTTCGGAAGTGATGCGAGGGAGAACGGCTTGTGGTGGGGCCATTCTATCTGGAATTGAGATCGTTGCGGGGTCTTCTACTCCTGTGTTGGGAGCCCCTGCTTTGGGTGAGGGGGTGGGCTCTGGGATGCCGCCTCTGGAAGGGGTGGGGTCGTGGCAACGACGGTTTGGTTTTGGCCTATGAGAGGGGGGGGATGGGGGCAGAGAAGGTCAGGGAAGGTGGCGAGGGCTTCGTTAAGGGCCTCTTTGGCATGGCCTCAAATTTCAACGAAATTCGGTCGAATTTCTGTCGAATATCGATATCCAGTCGAAATCGAAATTCGATCGAAATGACCGAAATGTCCGAAATATGGGGGTGCTAGTACAAAAAATGACCGAAATGACCGAAATTTCGGTCGAAATTCCACCGAAATTCCATCGAAATTCTGTTTTAGTCGATACCGAAATGGTGACCGAAACCGACATTTAAGGCCTTGCTCTTTGGTGTCGGTGGCCGCTGCGGAGAATGTGCATCAGGGCGCGACTAGCCCTTTGTCGGTGCGGAACCGATTTGCTGCTCTGGATAGGGATATTTTGCGGCACTTGGGGTTATTCCCCCGAAGAAGATGGAAGTTCGGTTTCTTAAATGAAGATGCTATCTCTAAACGTGAGGGGTCTAGGCCAACTCGATAAAAGGCTTGGGGTGCAGAATTTGGTGAGAGAGGTTGAGGTAGATATCTTCTTGCTTCAGGAGGCGAAGTTGCAGTCCCTGGACGACCAACTGCGGCGTGAGCTGAATAGGGGGAGGGTTTTCACGTTGGCAGAGAAAGAGGCCACATGTGCTTCGGGGGACTTCTATCCGGCTGGCGGTCTGATTCCTTTGACCTGTTGGGGACTTTCGTCTCCTTGTTCACTTTGTCGGTGAAGCTGCGGCGGAGAGCGGATGGAGTTTGCTTGTGCGTCACTAATGTCTATGGCCCGTGTCGGCGAGTGGATGGTAGCTTGGCTGCGGACTTGGTGAATGTTGCGTCTGAGGTTGGAGGTGGAGTTTGGATCATTGGTGGTGACTTGAATTTCACATTGTTTTCGGACGACATGCCGGGGGGGCCTGTTTCGGTAGTGATCCGGGGTCTGACGATTTCAGACAGGCGTATGGTTCTCTGGGCATGTTTTGTTGTGGACACGGCTGGGTGCAAATTCACTTGGAGGAATGCGAGATCGAGGTCCAGACTAGACAAGTACCTGATGTCGGTTGAGGCGGGGGAGACTTTCCGCTGGCGAGGGCTTGGGCTCTTCTGAGGACGCTCTCTGATCACTCCCCTATTCTTTGGTACTCTGGGGAGGAACGGTTGGGTCGGTTTTCCTTTCGGTTTGAGAAGAAGTGGATGTTGGAGGAGGGTTTCCGGGACTTGGTGATTGAACATTGGCGGGGGTTTGTGGTGATGGGTTCGACGGTGTCGCGATTTGCGGCCAAAATGGATTCCCTAAGGAGGTTGTTGCTGTCGTATGGGAAGGATGTCGTCAGGTGGCGGAGGGCCGTCAAGGTCGAGGCAGAGGCTGGGATAAGCAGGTTAGATGGGCTTGATGATGACCGGGGGCTGACTCCGACGGAGGTGGAGGAGAGGGCAGCGTGGTTGGAGGCGGTGTATCTGGAGGACAAAAAAGAAGAGGTGCATTGGCGGCAGAGATCGATGCAGAAGTGGTTAAGGGAAGGTGATGCGAACACGCGCTTCTTCCATTTCTGGCGTCCGGAAGAAGGAGAAGGAGTTTCTTGCACGAGATGGAGGTAGGGGGACAGAGAGTGTCGGGCGAGAGGAGCATTGGTGTCGCCTTGCGGGAGCACTTTGTGAAGGCTTCAAGGAAAGTGAGGGAGGAGAAGGGTTGGGGCTGGACGGGTCTGGGTGCGGACTCTTTGAGTGGACCCCAAGCGGATTCGTTAGTGGCCGCGTTTTCGGAGGAAGAGGTGCGCTGGGCAGTTTGAGATCTGAATGTGGACGGGGGCTCCTGGTCCGGATGACTTCTCTATGTCCTTTTACCGAGAGTTCTGGGACATGCTGAAGGGTGACATTTTGGAGGTTCTGAATGAATTCAGGAGCGGCAACAGGGGTTTTGAGAAAGTTAACAGGGCCTTGATATTTCCGCTGCCGAAGAAAGAGACACCAGTGGGAGTTGGGGATTACATGCCTGTTTCTATATCTAATGGCATCTATCTTATTGTCGCAAAGGTGCTTGCGAGCAGGCTTAAAGATGTTTTGACCTCTGTGGTCCTACCTGCACAATCTGCGGTTATTCCTGGACGTTGTATGGCGGATGGGATCGTCACCGCTTCAGAAGTCTGTCTTGAGTGGAAGAGGTCTAGAAAGAAAGGCGTTATTTGGAAGATTGACTACGCCAAGGCCTACGATTGTGTCAATTGGAAGTTCCTATGGATATCGCTACGGAGAAGGGGGTTTCCGGAAGAGTGGGTTTGTTGGGTCAAGAGATGTGTCACTACTAGCTCGTGCTCTGTGTTGGTCAATGGAAGGGCGGAGGGAGGATGGTTCCAACCGCAGAGGGGGATGCGTTAGGGCTGCCCCCTAGCTCCCATGCTTTTTGTGTTGGTGGTGGATTGTCTTGCGGTTTTGTTTCAGCGGGCGGTTGAAGAGAGGTGGTATGAGGGATTCAGGCTGGGTGACATCTCCGTTCCGGTGTTGCAGTATGCTGACGACACACTGATCTTCCTGGGGGGGATGGAGAAGCAGAACCACAATGCGGCTATTTTGGTGGACATGTTCGGGTGCCTCTCTGGTTTGCAGATTAACAAGCAGAAGTCGGTTCTGCTTCCAATGGGGATGGACGATGAGGAGTGCAACAGGATCGCGGAGTGGTCGGGATCCCCTCTGGGGCGCTTACCGATAATCTATCTGGGTTTGCCTCTGGTTGATGGCAGGCTGAGGAGGTCCGATTGGGATTGTGTTCTGCGGAGAATGGAGGAGCGGTTGGAGGGCTGGAAGGCTACCACTTTGTCCAAGGGTGGGAAGCTTACCCTGCTGAAGCACGTTCTTTCAACCATTCTGGTGTTTTTTTCTCGACGAGATTGATGCCTGTTAGGGTTAGGAGGAAGGTGGAGGCTATGATGAGATCTTTTTTCTGGTCAGATGGGAGGCAAGCAACAAGGGGGTTGCACTTGGTTGCTTAGAAGGATCTTGCTGTACCTGTTTCGGAGGGGGGTCTAGTTGTCCGGGATGTGGAATTGATGAACAAAGCTTTGTTAGCCAAATGGGTGGTGCACATTTGGGGTTCATCTGACTCACTGGTTTTACGGTTGTTGAGGGAGATCTATGGTGTCACAGGGGAGTTGATGGCTGCAAGCAAGCGTCATGAGTCTCCGTTGTGGATGGGGATTCGAGCCGTGCTTCCTTGGCTCAGGTCTTTTCTTCGGCTGAGGTTGGGGGAATGGTCTCCGTTTTCGATTTTGGCGGGATGTCTGGACGGGGGAGGGGGCGCTGGCCCACCGCTTTCCTAGGCTGAGGGCTTTGGCAGTTAACAGGGGCGCGGGTGGCGGAGCTGGCTGACTCTGGGTTGTGGGCTCTGAGGTTCCTTGAGGTTCTCTTGGATCAGCGGATAGAGGAGTTTTTGCGTATGCTATCTGAGATTCCCTCTGTTGGGGAGATGTCTGGAGAGCCAGATCATTTTGATTGGGCAGATGAAATGTTCTCGGTAAAGATTGCCTATCAGATTTGTATGGTGGTGCAGTGGAGCGCGATGAAGACCTATGTGTGGACATGAAGGTGATTTGGGCGGCTAAGATTCCTACTCGGGTTAAGGTGTTCCTTTGATGTCTAAGGAGAGACCATCTATGTGACAAAGTAAGAAGGGGGAGATTGCTGGGTGTGACGGATTTGAAGTGTGACAGATGTGAGGAGGACGTGGAGGATGTGGACCACATTTTCTTCGGTTGCAGATCTTCGGTATATGTATGGGAATCTTTGGGATGACTTGGGTCCATGCATCCGGCTTGGAACATTTTTGGAGATCTATTCGATCGGTGGGGCTTGGGTCTTCCAGTGATGTCTCTAGGCCCTTTGCCGTTCTTTGGGCTATTTGGCTTGGCAGGAACGATTGCACTTTCAAGGGGCAGCGATTTTACTATGAAAATGTACTAACGCATTGTAATGCTTTGTACAATTTCTCGATATCCAACTGATGTACTCCTTTCGTTAATTAATGTTGGTGTGGTGGCTCCCACCTTGGGAGGGCTCCCCCTTTTTCTATTAAAAAAAACATACACAGCAAACCCAGTGGTGGACTTCCTATCCTTGGGACACCCTGCGTAATCTGCATCTGCACATGCTGAGATAGTAACCTTCTTGCCTTTATTAAACAGCAGACCTGCACCTGGAGATGACTTAAGGTACCTGAGTATCATATGTATAGCATCTATGTGTACCTGACGTGGTTGCTCCATAAACTGGCTTACTCGACTCACAGCAAAGGAGATATCGAGCCTGGTAATGGTAACATAGAGAAGTTTGCCCACTAGTTCTTTGTATCTTCTCCTATCCACCTCATCAATATCATCGTCATATAATTTCATACTGGGGTCCATAGGTGTAGTGACAGGTCGGCAACCAAGCATTCCTATTTCACTCAACAGGTCAGTGACATTTCCTCTGGGTCATTACCAACCCATGAGGATTTCTGGCAAACTCCAGTCTCAGAAAATATCTGAGAACTCCAAGGTCCTTGGTGACGAATTCACGACCCAGCATTTCTTTTGCCCTTTGGATTCCCTGTTCATCATTGCCTGTAATCAGAATATCGTCTACATACACCATAATCGCAATAATACCTATGGGTGTCTTCTGTACGAACAAAGAATGATCAGCATTAAAACGTTTGTACCCTTGTTTCTTAAACAAGTCTGAGAGCTTCTAAAACCAAGCTCTGGGGCTCTGCTTAAGGCCATAGATAGCCTTATGAAGTCTGCACCCTTAGGACACTCCCCCTCAACAGCAAACCCAGGTGGCTGTTGCGTGTAGACTTCCTCCTGTAAGTCACCTTATAAGAATGCATTTTTCACATCTAATTGGTATAGGGGCCAATCACGAGTAACTGCAACCGAAAGAAGGATCCGTAGGGTGGAATGGCGAGCAACCAGCGAGAATGTATCAAGATAATCCACCCCATATGTATGTGTAAAGCCACAAGCAACAAGGCGTGCCTTGTATCTGTCAATGCTGCCATCTGCATTCTGCTTAACTGTAAAGACCCACTTGCAGCTAACTGTAGACACATCAACATGTGCAGGAACAAGGCTCCAGATGCCTCTAGACTGAAGAGCTACCATTTCTTCTTCCATGGCTAGACGCCATTGACTATCCTTCAGCGCATCTTGGTAATTCCGTGGAATATCCACTGCTGACAATGCAACCACAAAGTTCCTGAATTCTCCAGTTAGGCGATCAAACGACACAGAAGATGCTATAGGATATGACGCGCAGCTCCGCTATGCTTTCGTAGAGCAATAGGTACATCTGAATCACCTGTTTCCTCATCTGGCCTCTGTAACTCTTTCCTGCTCAAGAAAATCATCAGATCCATCAATGGTAATATTTTCAGAACATACCTCAGGCGAGCTAGATGATGAGCGGTGACCATGAGTAGAAGCAGGGCCTACAGGTATAGTGGAATGGCAATGGTGAAACATGCACAGTGACATGAGGTGTAGGAGATGGTAGCGATGGAGGTGGTAGGGTGCTGGTGGTGGTGGCGGCATGTATATAGCATCAGTACTGTCAGAGGATACCAACTGATCACCTGTAGATGAGAAGTACATAACAGATTCGAAAAAGGTAACATCAGCACTAATAACTAGATACCTCATGCGCAATAGATCATAGCACTTGTACCCCTTCTGCGTTCTTGAGTACCCGACGAAGACGCACTTGACAGCCTTAAGAGAGAGCTTGCCAGTCCGGGAGACAACTGGTGGACAAAGGCGACCGAGTCGAACACACGAGGAGTAAGAGAGAATTCCTTGTCAGGAAAAACAAGAGAGAAAGGAATCTTCTCACCTAAGACAGGTGACGGCATACGGTTAATGAGATAACATGTCGTAAGAACAGTATCACCCCAGAAAAATAAGGGGCATGACTCTGTATAAGAAGCGACCTGGTGACATCAAGTAAATGACGATGTTTCCTTTCAGCAACCCCATTCTTTTGGGAAGTATAGGCGCAGGATGTATGGTGGATGATCCCTTGAGATGAAAAATAACTGGATAGGGTATGAGTACAAAATTCTAGGCCATTATCACTTCTCACAATTTTAACAGATGCAGAAAAAATATTACGAACTTCATTAATGAAATTGATGATAATATTTCCCGCTTCAGATTTATTCTTTAACAAAAAGACCCACGACGCACGAGAGAAATTATCCATAAAACTATATAAAACATGTGTCCTTGATGATTAGGAACACGACCAGACCCCAGATATCGACATGAAATAACTCAAATTTGGAGGTACTACTCCGACACTGACAACTGTGAAAGGTAGACCGATGATGCTTTCCCAACTGACGAGCCTCACATTGAATGGACGTGTGAGGGTGAAACCTGAGGTAACACATGACGCAGTTTCTGAAGCAGAAGATGTCCAAAGCGCAGGTGCCACAGTAATGGGGAGATGGATCCAACAGGTAGAGATGAGGTTCCAGCATAGGTAGTCGGACTAAGGCGATAGAGGTCGCCTTGCTCATAGCCACGCCAATCACGTTGCCCGTAAGGATGTCCTGAAAAACAAGAGAAGATGGATCAAAAATTGCTCGACAATGTAAATCCTTTGTAAGTTGGCTAATGGACAACAAATTCATCGAAAATCATGTGCATGTAACACATTCTTGAGATGCATGGATGGTGTCAGTCTAATCTCCCCCAGACCAGTAATCGAGGAATGTGTTCCATTAGCAATAACCACAAGTACGACCTGGAGAAATCTGTCTGTATCCTATAAGTAGACCTTGATCACCACACAGATGAAGGTGTGGCACCAGAGTCCATAATCCACTCTAAAATATCTGATCCACTACTACTAGTGAATGCATAGGTGCTACCTGATGTACTGGTGGATGCAGATGCATTTGCGGCAACGTCGGAGTGATTCTCAGAAGTAGGTACTGAGGCAACGGGACCAGATGGAGGAATGATGCCCCTCAGACGGGATACAAGATCATCAAAGCGTTGATCCATAGATGAGGCAGATGGGGGCTTGATCTGTTCAGCGACTCGTACAGAAGCAGGAAACCCATGCTTAGAATAGCATGTGTCTTCAGTGTGTCCAGAACGATGGCAAAAATACATGATGGCCGAACCCGGCCTCCTCTACCCCGAGGTCCATGTCCACGGAACTGATGATGACCTCCTCGATCTCGATTGGCTGCCATGGCTGAGGCGTTCTGATTTGTAGCAGACGAAGGGACAGTAATACGACTCAACCTATGAAAGCTTCCTCCGTAGGAGGAATAGTAGAATTCGTCAAGATTTGGGAACGTGCTGCCTCGTACTCTGGATCAAGGGTAACAAGGAAAACACCCACCATAGTGGCACTCCGATAGGTCTTCTGTTGCTCTGGAGTGGATGTAAGAGGCATGAAGCTATAAAGCTTCTCAAACATTCCACGTAAAGACGTGTACAATGAGTGGAGAGGCCGTCCATTCTGCTTGATTGTAAAAATGTCATGCTGAAGTTGCAGAATCTTCGTCTCATTCTTTGCCTGTGAGTAGGTAGCAACCATAATGTCCCACATTGCTTTGGCAGTGGGCTGATGGAGAATATTGTTAGCAATCTCAATTGCTAATGTTTCCGAAAGCAGACTTTGCATATGCATCATCTGCCTCCCAAGAGGCATTAACCCCTGTCTTCTCAGCAGGTTCTTCCTCAGTAAGAATGTGCTTCTTACCGGTTGACTTCATCGTGCTCATGAACTGCATGGCCCACAGTTCATAGTTTGAACCATCCATCATCACAATAGGCGTGGACCTCTGAAGGCGCATGTAGATGAAATATCTGCCTTGCTTTCTGACATTATGATATAGGAAGACTAGGGGAGTAGACTGAATAGATGATTTGTCTACACAGACATTAACGGGTTTAGTTGCATGTGTAGACGCAAGCAATCAAACCATCAAATCTGGAAACACGCACGCGGAACGAGGCTGGAGTCGCACGCGCGCTGGCCTAGGGCTGCACGTGCACGGAGATCATGCACGTAGATGTGCATGCAGATGCGCGTGTAGGATCACGTCAAGGCACGCACATGCGCACTTGAGCAGATGTGCGCGCAGAGGGATCGCGTATGCGCGTGTAGATGTGCGTGCACTAGA